>JBCJKH010045508.1:0-10704 GCA_039877255.1 Loriculus beryllinus | reverse complement strand
CACCAGAACTGCACACAATACTCCAGGTGAGGTCTCACGAGAGCAGAGTAGAGGGGCAGGATCACCTCCTTCAACCTTCTGGTCACGCTCCTTTTGATGCAGCCCAGGATACGGTTGGTTTTCTGGGCTGCAAGCACACACTGAAGCTGCCTCTTGTTCATTTTCTCATCGACCGCCACCCCCAAGTCCTTCTCCACAGGGCTGCTCTGAATCTCCTCTTTGCCCAACCTGTTTTAATCAGGTCTGATGTACATAATACCAGGAAATGTAGAAAAAAATATATAATAATTGAAAACAGATATCTCTCTTCCTCAGTTCTCAGACTCACAATGTTGCAGGTCCAGGGAGCAGAACTGGGTGCCAAGTGGGGACATACGAAAAGGAGTTAGAAACCACCTCACTGCATAACGTAAGCTTTGCTAGCACCAATTTGAAGTGAAATTTCAACCAGCCTGGAGGAATAAGGTGAAAAACTGCCCCACCCTGCAAACGGTGTGGGATCATTGAGCCACCAGGTAAAGAAAAAGGATCCCTGTGACATGCCCAGGTACTAAATGAGGCTTCTAGACAAGATGATTTACATATTGAATATGTATGTAACCAAGTGCAAACAACACAGTGAATGGCAAAGCACAGCATCAATGAAAGCAAGATACAGACATCAAGTGAAAAAACAGGGCTTCTTCTCTAAGGTTATCTATGTTTTATTAAATACTAGAGTCAACCAGAGCTATAAACACCAACTTCCCTCTAAAGACAAAAGCCTTAGCAGGTGGCAAACAATTAATACGCAAAAAATCATTCAACACGGAACAACCCTTTTTTTTCCGTTAAGTTAAGAAGAAACCAGGACGAGAACACATCCTGCAGGTATCAGCGGTGGGAGTACCGAAGAGCAGCCCTCCGCAGGCACCTCAGGGGACACAGCCGTCGGGAGCCACGGCTACGCGCTAGCACCTTCCCGCGGACACACAGGGCACGGAGAAGCCGCTGCAGCCATAGCTCACGAAAGGAAAATACACCGCTCACAGCTAAGCAGGGCACAACCAAGCAGGCACGCATCCTCTGTTTTCCTTCTATAAAGCAGACCAACGCAGACACACCGCACAGGCTCCTTTAAAGAAACCTATCACTTTCGCTACGCGACACCTAAAGGGCACGGCGCGGTTTTTTCTCTAAACCCCACAGTACGAGGGTGTAATTCTCAAAAGGCATCGCAGCACAAAACTAAAAGCCGTCTACTAAGAGCGGCCCCAAAAATGCCGTAGCAGCACACAGACTATAAGCTTCCCCTGCGGTTCTAAGGGTACGGCGGGCGGAAGCCGGCAGGACCCGTCACCGCCCCGTGCGCAGGCGCAGCGCGGTGCGGGGCCGCGTAGCACCGCCCCGGCTGGGCAGGCTCTGGGCGAGGCCGCCCCATCCCGCTGGCCGCGCGCCCCCGTTCGTCCGCGGCCCCAGTGGAGCCGGCACCGCCCGGTCCGCCGCTACCCGCTTCCCCTCCTCCCTCCGAACAGCGGCTGGAGCCTGCGAGGCGGGGCGGCGGGCCCGAGCGAGGAGATGAACACGGTGCTGTCCCGGGCCAACTCGCTCTTCGCCTTCTCTTTGAGCGTGATGGCGGCGCTCACCTTCGGCTGCTTCATCACCACCGTCTTCAAGGAGCGCAGCGTGCCCGTCAGCATCGCTGTCTCCCGGGTCACGCTGTGAGTGCGGGCGGGAGAGGGGAGGGAGGAGCGGCGGAGGGCCGGGCCGGGCGGTGGCTGCTCGCTGGGGAGGGGAAGGGTTTGGGAGCCGCGGCTCTTGCTGTGCTGGCCTCCGAGGGGCCGCTGTGGAGAGGGTAACGGCCGGGGCGCGCGAGGGGACGTTACCGGTGCTGCCGCCAAGCCCGGCTTCCTGCCCGCTCCCTCTCTCCCGGCCTGGGCCAATGAGCGAGCCCCACGACGGCGCTCCGCCGCCTCGCGGCCCGGCCGGGTGGGAGCTGGGGCGGCGCCGCTCGCGTTGGGCGGCTCGCCGCTGGTCCGTTCGCAGGGGATGCCGGCGGCGACCGCGGTGCCCAGGCGGGCAGGTGTGACACCGTGCTTGTAAGCACCAGCCGCGGTCTCTGTGTCGCGGTGGTGACGGGAGTCGAGCTAAGTGCTTTGGGCAGTTCCGGGAGTGCAAGGACCTTAATGAACTGGATTCAGTTATTTTAGTGCCGGTTGTATCAGTAGTTCCCTTAGATTTTTCCATTGGCAACGTATTTTTCTTTCTTTTTTGCGACGTCTGTGACAGCATACTGATCGGGATAGCGCATCTTCCTGTGAAATGCACCAGGTGTAGAACGCGTAATAACCACATCAAGAGCATGTTGCCCTCAAGACACAATATGCTGGTGCAAACTTGTGCCACAGGAACTATTTTTCAATTTTCCTATTCTTTTTTTCTTCCAGCAGGAAGCTGCCACAGAAAACTTACATCAACCTAAATATGTATGATGCAAAGGGCTGTCGTTTTGCAAGCAGCTGAACAGCTGCTACTGACACCAAAAAGTGGTGGTCTTTGCTCCTGCTTTTAGCTTCGTAGTCCTTTACCAGAGGCGCACAGGGGAACTGGGCTCATAGGATGCTTTACTGAGCTGCTTTAAGTAGACTAATGAGTTTGGGGTTTTTTTGCCAAGTTAGTGACCTAAAGCAGCTCATGGAGCTTTGGAGCCACCCCGAGGTAAGCGGCATGAGTGGATGGCTAGCAGCAGGGTTTGATAGGGGAGATGAATGCAAATAAGGTGAACTGCCACCATCTTTTGGATTGGTTTAAAACCGGTGTAAAAGGAATCCTATATTTATGCTAAATTGAGGATTGCAACAGCATAAAACAAGCATAGAACTTGCCATCTGTGAGGTGGCATACTGATGTGTAATTTGGATTAAATCTGTACTGCCCATACATTTTTTGATGCACAGATCAGTATTAATGAGAAGCGTTATACCATACTTGCATTTTTGAACTTCGCAGAAGTTCTGCAGACCTCCAGATTTAAGGCCTGGCTAACACGTGCTTTACTGAAATGGAATGTAGCGCAGTTCAGGTACAGAAAAATAGAGATTTTTGTTAACAGGAGAAAGTTTATAGGCTATTAGTGAAACTTGGACTACTATGGTGGCAAGGCCTCTCACTCAAAACTGGGGCTACATAATTTCAGGAGGGCAGGTTTTAGTTTGTAATGTTGATCAGATATTTTGACAAAAATATTTCAAGGAAAGCAGAGAAAACAGATGAGGGAAATATGTCATAAGAATAATAGTGTATGTAATGCATGAAAGAGGAATAATGAGAGTCTAATGTTGTGTTTTGTTTTGTCTTAGAAAAAATCTCGAAGATTTCACTGGACCTAGAGAAAGAAGCGATCTGGGATTTGTCACATTTGACATTACTGCAGATATCCTTAATGGAAAAAGTGGTTTGAAAACATATTGAAATAATATCTTGACATCTGTTTTAGTTACTTATAATCTTCAGATATTCAAGACTTGAGGAAAACTAGCAATTTGTCTTAAAATACAAAGCAGTGAAAAGTAGTGTTTTACATAACTTCACCAGTAAAGACTTTAGAACAGCTGTTCCATCTCTAGTAGATGCCATAGGGCAAGTTGTTTTCTCTGGTTTTAATGCCTGTTTTTAAAATCAGACTCTTAGTGAAGTGCCCTGTATGTAATAATGAGAAGTGGAGTTTAACATCTGGACAGTATTATCATTAAGTGAAGTTTCTGTTAGTGGTTTCAGTGTATATTAATTATAGGGTTTATATAACATACGATTTTGACTGTCATCCTCAATCTAGAAATTCTGATGCACCTTTCAAACTTATTTTGTTGTTAGGCTTTCAGAGTTCTTGCCACATAATAGTTGCATACAAGTACCTGTCTTGTATTTCTCTGCTTTCTTACTAGTCTGTTTTTTACTGGGGAAAGTGTGTTGTGTCAGGGTAGTTTTGGTTGATTTTGGTTGGCTTTTTGACAGTAGAAGGAAATAATTCTTGGGATTTAGGGTTTTGACATAATAAAATATGCTGTGCTTTTCAGCAGAGGTTGGTACCAAATAGAAGGCAATGTGCTTTACCTCAGGTGGTTTACACTAATCCTTGCCTTGCAGCTGGGCTGAGGTTCCTGAGATTTTTCCCTGCCTGCTGTTTTTTGTCACTCTGTTAGGCAAAGCATTACTTCTGTGTTTTGGTTTCCCTGTTTTGGAGAATACTACTTTGTGTCGGCAAACCAAACAAAATACAAATCTTGAATAAATGTGAATGCTGGATAAAAAGGGTAATCAGATTTTTGCAGGTATGTGTTCCACAGGATCAAGAAAGATGGGTTTTTATCAGCTGGAAGTAGGAAAGATGAACTCCTAAGTCTGAATTGTACTTCTGAAGTGTTTATACATGTTAAAACCAGAGACAAATTCTAAAGTAGGTGAATCGAATTGTACTTAGTGCATATGAAGGGAAGCAGAGCAAGACACTGAAAGAAGTGTTCTTATACAAGGATTAGACTGCAGTATGCAGTCATAAACATTCCATGTTTTAATGACTTAGTAGTACCAGTAGCTTTAAAAATTTTTTGAGGAAAAACTGACTTAATTGTTCTTGCCTGGCATAAAAAAACCTTGCAGTGTGTAGAGTTGTAAAACACAACTTTCTGGTAGGTATTTTTTTGGACAAAAATCTTAGCAATACTGGTACCTGAGCTCTCTTAATTAAAGGAAAAGAGTTGTTAGTCCTAGAAAAGGTAACATAAAATGATAGAAAAAGAAACTAGGGAAAGGAAAGCTGAGGAGGCAGTTTTTACAAACTCTTTTTAACTTAGTTAATTAATGGCTAACTTTAGCAGGTGTTAAGAAATCCTACAGAGTAGTTCTTCAGAATCTTGTTTGTTGTTTTGAGTTAGATGGCAAAAAATGTTCAAGTAAAATAGCTCCAGCTATTCTTGCAGCAGCATCATTTAAATAATTCTTTCCTTATTTGCATTTTGAATTAGTGACTTAAGAACATCATTCAGTTTTTGGATGAGTGGAACCAGATAAAACAGATTTTCAAGGCTAATTTGGGTATCTCCTTAATTTGTTCTTTGAGATAGTTGCAAATAATAATAAAAAAAGTGCATTGGGAAATAAAAGGTTATAGCTAATTTTTATCATTAGTTAAAAGTTCTTTTCCTTAGCAGTCACACACTGCGTTTTATTGTTAGACAGACAAGTATCTAGAATATCAGCTTTGTTACATGGTCAGTCTCAAACGGCGGTCATCAAAAAACTGGGCAAAGTTTTGTTCCAGTCTAGTAAGCTGACTTTCTTTGTAGTAAGTAGGTAATTAAATTTTCTAACTCCTGATGTCTCTTCCAATACGAAAAACTTCCCACCTACGAACTGCTTCATTGCCGGTATTGCAGGCTGTTTGGACTCTCTACACTTTGCCAATTTTGTATTCATATATTCCTTAATACTGTTATATCTTGATCCACAGTTGGATACCAGGGTTCCTTGATAGTAGAAATAATCACATTGAAGATACTTACTGAAGAATTCTTTCTTGCCTTTTATGTTAATGATTTTATAATAGATTGCCTAGCAGGAGATTATGGTTACTATCTTACAGTGTCAAATATAGAACTCTTAAATCATTGGAGGAAATAGCCATTCTATTTCATAAATAGTAAAATATAAAACCCAAAGCCACCACAAACCAAAAATCTGTCCCTTTAATATGGTTAAAATATATATTAGAGCTCCTGAAGTGCTGTGATAAGAAATAAGATGAGGTATGTTGAAAGATAAGAGCTCACTGCAATTACTGTAGTCTATTTAGATCTAGTAAAAATAAAAGAAGGTTATGTAAGTACAATATGGTATTTTTCTTAACTCTCATACATCTGCAGAGTATATTTGACTGGAATGTTAAACAATTGTTTCTATATTTGTCTGCAGAATATTCAACGAAAAACAATGTAAGTATCAAAAAGAAAGTTGGAGCAATTACCCATTTTGTACTGCAGCTATTTTTGACATTCTGAAGTTCTGCTGGGAAGAGTTAAAGGCACCATCATTTCCTGCTAGCTTGGGCTGTTTTTACTGGCCTTCGTGATTGTTATTTTCTTGACAGTTTAGCTGCAGGGTGGGAAGTTCAGCCTCATGGACTTAACGTGTGCCCACCAGAGGGGGAGAAAAGTCACATGTGTCTTGTTGCTCACTTACACTGCTGTGGTCAAAATGAATTAATTTTTTTATTTTTTTTTTTTACTTATTTGCTCTGTCAGTTTTATTTTTCCCTGACATTCTGCAGTTGTCTGCTGTTAGAAACTAGATACAGTGGCCTTTACTCTGGGCAGGTGTGGTAGGTCTTTCTTTTCATAGATCATTGCAGCATTTGCCTGTCCCAGTTACTGTAGCCCCAGAATACATTTATTTTATCTCATCAGACTTTCTATAATAATTGGCCTTGCTGCATCCTTTAAATTGATTGCTACTTATGTTTCGCTTCGGATAGCTGATCTGATAAGACCTGTATGGAGCAGTGTACAAAAAAAGTGATAGCATTGAAACACCATACTGCAACTGTACCACTGAATTCTAGTTAAAACTAATACAGTCACATTGCAAGGGTATAGTGAAGGCTTGTTTTTTGTATCTTGACTTGCTGCAGAAAACTATCTCACTAGTTTTAAGTACCTTTGTTATTTTATACATGCTGGTGGATATTCTGTTTGTACTGAAATAGTGTATAGGGTTCTTTACTAGGGTCTGGGACTTCATTGTCTTGTTTCATCTTTTAGACTTTTTTCATATAGATCACTAGCTCTCACAAATATTGCAAAATTTTATTTTCTAAATTGTTCTTTGTTGTTTCCATTTATTCTGTACCACACTTTGGTGTGTAGTAGTACTAGTGTCCCCCCCATAAAGCATTATTTTGTTAAATTGGACATGGATTGCAAGCATGTACTTCGGGGGTTTTAGATAAATGATGCTGTGAAATTCCAGTGACTGAATATGATCTTATAAGTTACCTTACTGACTTAATTATAATTGTATTTTTAGGCTCTAAATCAGGTGGTGCTTTGGGACAAGGTCATGTTGAGAGGAGATAATCCAAAACTGTTCTTAAAAGATATGAAGTCAAAGTACTTTTTTTTTGATGATGGAAATGGTCTCAAGTAAGTATATCCTGGTTTTATCATCATTATTATTATTATTCATGGTGTCTTAAGGCACTTGCATTAATTGCATTTTAGTTTCTTGCCATGGTAAGGTACTGCTATTCTGTCTGATGCTTTGTCAGTCTGTTGCGTCTTTGTAGCTTGATTGTTAAAAGATAACCTTGGGATACAAGATACTTTGTTTCTTCTGTAGACTAGAAGATACACTACTGGTATGAACAATAGGCTTCTGTTTTCTGTTTCCAATACTTGTGTGTGTAGAGCTAGTTCTGTGATACACTCAACTGCAAAGAAGCTAGTAACAGTAACAGCAACAACAAAAAAAGTCTTTCCTGGAAAATAGGTAACACTTCATGAAGTAACTAAATAAAATGCCATTGTTTTTGGATCAGGAAAACAATTTGTATCCTGATTTAATATTAGCGATTTTTAATTAAATTGTTTAACTTGAGTATTTGTGCTGATAGTCTTCATTGCTTTTGCAGGGGAAACAGGAATGTCACTTTGACTCTCTCCTGGAATGTTGTACCAAATGCTGGCATTCTACCTCTTGTAACAGGATCAGGACATGTGTCTGTACCTTTCCCAGATACCTATGAAACAACAAAAAGTTATTAAATTATAGTACTGAATCCTAAGCAAGATATTTTTATAATTGTATATTGTGAATAAATTTTATTGCAATTTCTTCTCATACCCCACACAACCCTTCAGTGAAAGGTACCCAATTTCCTCAGGCCTAACAGCACATGAATAATGAAATGAAAGTTCAGGGTTGGAGGTTTTTTTTGTTTGTTCCTTTTTTTTTTTTTTTTTAATGAAACACTGAAGCTGAAACTTAAGGGAAAGGCAAATTGCAGAGTAATGGGGGGGAAACTGAGGAATTTTTTTTTGTTGTTTTTGTTTTCTCCTGGCCATTTGAGTATTGACCTCCTTTTCTTTTAAATAAACATTTTTAAACCAGAAAATAGTCTTACTGTGGTTTTTTTTTGAGGTACTGAGGTAGTTATTTAATCCGAGTAGAAGTCAAATACACCTGGAGTCAGTTTCTATGAGTTCCTGAAGGAAATGTCTATTCTGTTTTGTAGCATTTTGCTTAGGGTGTTACAGTAAGGTAAGTTTGGTCCTTTTAGGACTGCCAACAGCTACTTTGAGAACTATGGGCTGACTGACAGATAATGAACCATCACATTGGGTTTTGAGAGCCGTTGATGTAGCCCACATGCAGTTCTGTATTATAAAACATTTTAATAACTGCTTATAAAGCAGCTAACTGTAAGAATAAAAAGACATTTTTTCAGCGTATTAAGCACAAGTCAGTTAGAAGAGTGAAAGCTTTAGGTAAAGAAAGACTGCTTACAAAGTGACCACTTGATTTTTATTGGGGTCTGCTCAGCAGTAGCAATCAACTTACTTGTTCCAGAGGGCACTGGGACTAATATTAGGCTCTTCCATAGCAGGGAATAGAGCAGATGTTCTCCAAAATAGTCTAGGAAAACATCTAAGATATAGAGGATTTCCCATGGGAGTACAGAAATTTAGACAGATTTACCAGCTTGAGCCTGGATATGAGTCTACCTTCAAGTGTTCCTGATTTGCATCAAGTAGCAAGCAGTTTGTCAGCACTTCAGCCGAAGAAGTAGCCTCTCTGGCTGCAAGTCCTGCTCTGTGTCCTCCTTCATTCAGCTATAACTGCAAATGCTTGTCATATTTGGGAGGAAAGAAGAAACAGGTTATTAGGATTGGTTCTTGGCAGTAATGGTGCTTCATACTGAGTGACTAGTGCTTCTTGCTCACATATCCACTACCACCTTCCTGACAGTTCTCTATGTACACATATGTCTTCAAACAAAGTATGGTAGGAGTTAATTTACTGTCAAACTCAAAAGGAGTAACCATAACCTGAAATTAAAACTATGAGGTTTTTAATACTGCAAATCAGGGGAGGGGTGAGGTGTGGAAACAAAAAAAAAACCAAACAACAAAAACCAGAGATAATTGGGCTAAGTTGTGGAGTTTTTGTTAATTGCCAAATTAAATTGTGGGTTTATTTATAAATTATATTCTTGAAACGTTTACTGATTTTTTTTCCTGTGATTTAGCATTCAACCACTTCCTCGTATTCCCTTGCGTTCTCTAGAATGTGTTAGTATGGGCTGTCTGTGAAAGAGATACTTTAACTATAAAGACAAGGATCTGTTATCAGAAAACTCCAGAGATAAGTCTGTTTTCCTCCAGTATGGTATGTTCCTCCCAGCACACAGTAGCACGATTTTAAGGTACTAAAATTGTAGCTTCAGACGTGATGCTTGAAGCTATACTAGCCTTTCCCAGTGAAGAGAAATTATGTTTGAAGTCATCAATTTAGAGGGATAAAGAAGAAACCATCAATGAGTTTATGTTCAAGTTCTTGGGAGGATGAACTTGTTTTTTCCTGAGGGGAAGGTCAGCATAGATGAGCACTTAAATGATACTCTAATAGCTTGCTTTTTGCTTCTCAGCCACCAAATAGGGCAGGATGCTCTGTTTTATTCTTGGTTCAGGGAGAAAAGATGCAGATTCTTCAGTTGGTCTCTTTAAAGTCTTTCAAAAGGTAAAATACTGTATTTTGTTGTGATGATTCTCAAACCATTTATAAAAAGAATGCTCTTTTATGGAAACAAATGGCATTCACTTGTCTCTTCTATACATTGTATGAAAAGAAGTAGTATTGTTCCTGATTGCTCTCTTAGATGTGTTACTACAAAAATAATGATGTTTTATGTGCTAGAGATGTATTCCAAAACAACTGATTTACTTAATGGAAAAGGCTTGAAACCTTTTTTGTTGGAAATCTGAACTGGAAACACTTCTGATGAATTTCAGATAGCAATTTATTAAGGTTCTTAGTTCTTTCATTGAGTCCTTAGTTCTTCTCTAAGGACTAGAAAAATGCAAACTCTTAAAATAGCCTGGGTTTCCATTTGCTGTTGAGAAAATGCAGCACAACACAGAAAACCCAATGTAGGAAAGGAAACTAACTTGAAAAAAATATGTTTTTACAGCTCTTTTCCCTTGTGCATGCACTTATTCACAGATTGTAACTGTGAATAAAATAAAATAAAAATTAAAAAAATAAAAAGTGAGAATGAATGCTATCGGTTGTTTATTCTTTTAATAAGTTTCTTCTGAGCAATGAAATTAAAGTTAGCTGTTATATAGCATCTCAGCCAGATTTAAGTAGAGCTTCTGCACTATTTTTGGATTACAAATGTTGAAAATGTTATTCCTTTGAAAATTATTTCAAGAGGTTTTGCAGAAACAGTTCAGTTTAGATTGAAAATTCAGGTATTGGAGGAGCAGTCTTGCTGTTGATTTTTATCAGTAAATACATAGAAAATAATTATTTGTATGTCTGGTATTTAAGAACTCTTCAGGTTTATTTGGCTTCTCAATTATCTTCCAAAATTGAGATTTTGTCCATTAAAAATAGTCTATAACTGTTTGTGAATAGACTCCACAACTTGTTAAAGTTGTAAAGTAGGTA
>JBCJKH010045506.1:10580-42852 GCA_039877255.1 Loriculus beryllinus | reverse complement strand
GTAGGGAAAACCTGACATCTGTTAAGGAAACATTTCCCCAGGTGACATTCAGTTTCACATATGATTATTCACAGAAGACATAGGGTAGCAGTTCAAATGTACACATTGCTTTTCATCACCGGTTTAGACAAACAGTGCACTGTCATTAAACCATAATGGAGTCTGTCTGAGGGCTGTCTCTAAGTTAAATGCTAGCAGATAATTTCCAAATTTGTCTGCCCCAGTGTTAAGAGAAGATTGTTGACTTTGAACCTTAATGTGAGGCTTTCATTTTCATCACTGAAATTATCGCTCTATTATTATTTTTTCTTAATACTTAAGCAGGCTGAATAATTTCACAAAGAGAATAATACACTTAATTTCACTTTAACAAGAGGTTTGTAAAATCAAACCCTGCAGAGGTTTCAAAACTGTGTCATGAAATACATAAGCATTAAAACCAGGGCATGGGAATTCAATACAGTAGTGAGGTGGCTTCCAAGGCACTTCACTTTTGGTTAAGTAGACCACAGACAGGTCACAACAAAAGCTTTAGTGAAACATGATTCCAAAGTCAACGGGATCTATGCAAGGTTAAGCCTAAAGAGTGAAACTACCCAGATCCTAAAGCACTCCTGCCAAAACCAAGAGGAGATTTAGCACTTGCTACCTGACAGCTGGTTGGAAGTGCAAAGTCCAAGGGCAGTTCACTGAAGCCAGCGTGAGTCTGCTCAACAAGAGCTCTACTGAGGCTTCTGGTCCTGGTACAAACCATGTTTCACCATACCCATCACGGTAACCATGTGACTTGAGGTCAGTAGACTTCAGCATTAACATTAAGCACGCACCAAAAGTATGTACTGAATGAGTACCATTAAGTTCCTATTCTGTCAGCTAATAAAAATAAACAAATATATTGTAAATGTTGGGCCTGGTCATACCTAACTTTCTTAAGCACAAGCCAAACCAAAAAGGTCCCCAAAGCCAACCCAGTCCCACAACCTACTTTCACAGACAGAATAATGATATGCATAGTTCTGCAAATCTGTTACGTAAGAACCAAGTTCCCCAAAACAGCCTCTGGCTATAGTGGTGATGAAAATATGTTGTCCTTTTTATAACAAAAACAAGGGAGAAAAACCCCTTATTTGTAAAAATAAATGTCCAGGTTTTCATTTACACAGGAATGACTTTGTTGTGTGGTATGCCCTTCAATAAAATAATAGCTTAGGTCCACAGGCATGTGCATGTTTTGAGTTCTTATATTCAGTTGTATTCTTTCTTCATTTTAAAGGTATTCAATATCTTTAGCAACCAGGAAGGTAAATTACACACATAAGTACTCAGGTACATTGCCTACCTAATTTTACAACTCCTATTAAATGCTCTAATTACACACAATGGGCTACAAATAATAAGCCAGAAATGCATCTAAATATCTTTTACAGCAACACCAGAAGCTATGAAACTCCTTAGAATATGAAAGATCCTCAATGAAAAATAGCTTCCAAAATTTACAAATGAAAAGTCTTTGAGAATTCAGAGCCTTAGGTGGGATTATTGGTTTTTTTCCAGTTTTCAATCCACTTTACACTACATTAACTGGATTTTAAAAGCCCTATGTTTTAAAACCCTTGCTGTTATGTTGTGTGCTCACATATTAAAACCAACAGTAGACAGCCATTCTTTTTACCTAATTATAAAGACAACGAAATTATTATACTCCCTTATAATCTCAGCATTTTCCCAAATGCATATATTTTTATTATCTGATTGTGCATTACTTATTTCTATCTCTTTGACCTTACTTCTTATAAATATGTACTTAACTTCTTCAAAAGTATGGAAAGAATATTTAATACAAAGCAGAGTAATTACAGTGTGAAGGTTCTGAAATACAACTGAAGTGTATCCCTGGAGCTACTTCCTGATAATTAGGTATGACATAAATAATCATGATTAATTATGTTTCTGGACAGTCATCTGCCTCCAATGAAATATTGTTAGCCCTGATAATGCTTAACATAAAAAAACCCCACAACTAACTGCGTTTAAACAGAATATTTTCTTAAGCATCATGTGCAACTCAGCCAGCCAGGCTATAAATGGCTTTGATGTTGCTGTGATATATTGTGCCACTGGAATACCAATTCTTCATTTTCTGAGTACATTAAATAATCCTGTCTGGCAAAAAATCAAAATCCAGGTGACCACAATTAGAGCAAGTAATTTTATTTGATAAGTTTTTGTTAAATGGCGTTTGAACATGATCTTGAGTTTTCTTTTTTTGTTTGGTTTTCTAAAGATGTGATAAACTGTTTACCTATTTGATGCATCCTCTGATTACAGATAATCCAAGAAACAGTATGGGCAGGTATGTAGATCAGAGCTTGGACAACTGAAGATGATTTTAAAGAAACATTTGCTGATTTTTTTCAGTGATGATTTTGTGAGTAGCAATTGTGTTTCTGGATCAAGGACTGAACTTTTGTTCTTTGAAAGAATGCCAAGGCCTTTCCTGTTTATGTCCAGTACCTTCCTGTAGTATCATTAATACACCAAGAATGCCTTGAGGCTCATCTTAAACTGTACAAGAGTGCCCTGCCAAAGGACTTTAGAAATAAAAATTAAAAACAAAGAGCACAATTAGCAGCTTTTGCATATGAAAAAACAAGGTGCAGGGATGCGCCAGAGCTTGACCTTCAAGACTGGACTCCCAAATGAGTACTAACCCTACCAAGAGCAGCATGGTCAGACTCAAGGATGCTCAGCAGCACATCTGGGCTGACCCTACCAAGAGCACCAGCAAAGCCAGCCCCCATGAATCCACTCACAGGCATCCCTAGCTGCCCTTGAAACAGGAGGTTCTGGGCAGCAGGCAGACCATGCCATGCTGCTCAGGGCGGATTCAAAGAACCCTCCTTCGGAGAAGAATGTCTCTCCCGGGAAGATGATGAGTTTGCTTGCTGGGGAGAGCTGGTCACTGCCTGAGCTGGGCTTTCCCTGGGTTTTCCAGGTGGGTTGTGCTCACAGGAACAGAGGAAGACCTCAACAAACCCAGAAATGGAAGCAAGTGTCAATTCTAGATGATGTTGGCCAGGTTCTTCTTTACTTCTTGGTGCTGCCTGTTTGAGTTGCTATTAATTACTGCCCTCTTCAGCAGGGACAACAGAGGCAGAGTCACCTTCAAGCTGTAAGCAGCACACTTGCAATAAGTAAACATGAAGATGAATGCTAACACAGCAGGGTGACCCCTGGAGATCCACAGCCTCAACAGGCCTGCTGCTGAACGAACGGATCCCTAATGTTAATGCAGAGGAAGTGGGGGAAAAACGAGGAGTGCTCAGGTTTAAAGCAGCAGTTTTAAAAAGCCACAAGGTAGAAGCAGGAAAACCAGAGGGGACAGCAGAAATAAAATGACTGAAGAGGATGCAAGAAAACAGGAGGAAAGAAGGGGGCATAATTCTTAAAATACTGCCACGGATCTAAAGAGAGGAGACAAGGACTAGAAGTAGGTAAAACAATAAAAAAATCTAATAAAACCCTAACCTGCCAAGAGTGCCAATAAAATGATAGGAGCAAAGGCAAAAGACTTTTTCTTGGCAGCAAGCAACACAGATGGTCAACTATAAAACCCATGAGCTTGTATGGGTTTTTCATCCGTGTTCCATTTCCCATGAACGAGTGCACAGGAAAAATGTGTACCTGGATTATGTTAAGCGTGAGCAAACTATGGATTTGTATTCATGAATATTCTCACCACAAAGCCAGGTCAAAGACTTCTAAATCCTGTTCATTTAGGTCTGCTATAAGTATCATAGGGTAGCAATGTATTTGGTGAGGTGTACTGATGCAAAGTGAGAACAGAAGCATGAAGAATGCTGAAGAGACTTATTTTAAACATACCTGTGCTTGCCACATCATCATGTCATGAGTCAGGTGACATAATACCTAGACTAAGTTTGAAGCAAATCACAGAACTGGAAGGCATTACCAGTTGCTGTTACTTTTCTAGTAGGCATTCCTGTATTTAACATACAAATTTGTATTATTGTCACTGATGTAATTCCTGCTTGTGCAAATATTCAATGAATATGGTGGAAAACTTCTGCCAACATTCAGTTGCCAAGCTGCAGCTGAATTCTGTCCATATTCACAGTGACTGAGAGCATTCTATTTTTAATGCTGCTCCAAAAGTAATTTACATGGCAGATACAACCAAGCCATATAATTGTACTTGACTTCTCCAACAGCATCTTAAAACCTGGTCACATCATCTGAAGAAGCATCTTTCAAGGAGACAATATTATGGGGATAACGAAATCCCAGCAGACCAAAGACTAGGAAGGGACCATCTCTGCAGCCCCTAAAAGTGAGGAAGAATTGGGAAGTCCCTGCTGTCTTTGGGAACTGCAGAAGGGAGCAAACTCCTGCTCTTAGGTCAGCTGGTGAGTCTGGACTTGGGTCCTTACTGACTCTCTGGAAGTATCCTGGCCAAAAGCCCATTGCATATACTGATGCTGAAGTAAACTGTTTGCTCATTTTTACTCAGAATCCTTCCCAAGAGGAATGAGCTGTTTCATGGCTGGGAAGACAACCAGAAGAACCACAGCACAGAACTGAGCACAGAATGAATAAAAGTGACACTGTAAGTATGCAAATATGAACCCAAACCAAGCAAAAAAAAGAAAAGCAAGTACCAAAACCTATCTCCATTTCAGCCTTCATGCGGTCATTAGAAGAAAGTTAAATGCTTTTTTCAGCTATGGGCCATATTACACCCTACAATATGATTAAGCATTGTACACTAATGTACAAAAACAATTGTGCAAGTGCACCTATGATCTGAAGCCATCCCTTGAAGGCAGCTTGAGCAGAAATTTCCTTGATAACCTTTTCCTTTGTTGTGGCTCTGTACTAGTTGGCTTGGTCAGCATGTACTTGCTTCCTTCTTTGTCATGTTGTTTTGTAATGAACTTCTATTTCAGCATGAGGCCGCTTCTCATTCCGCCTTATAACACAGGCATGTGGTAATTGGCTCCAGGAAGGAGCCAAAACATGTTTCCTTATGGCACTAATTAATTAGTCATAGGCACACTCCATACTTAATTGCTATTGTACACTCTGGCCTGTGTGACTTCTGTGAAAATATCTGACTTTACACCTATCTCAATTAGAAACACATGCGAAAAGCAAAAGTGCCTGTCATTTCTACAAGCCAGAGAAGCAAAACTTCACTCGTTTCTCTCATGACACCATTAATTCCTAGCACATCACTTATTTAAAACAAAAATCCTCTACACTGTGCTCAATACATCTTCTAATGTAACCAAGCCTGAAAGCATAAAGCATCTGCACTCTACTTGAAATTGCTGATATGACAAAGAAAAACCTCTTCCTCAGGACTACTACTCCTCTCCTGTAGCATAACAAGTGCTAGTCAACCGCAATTGCTCCTAAGAATGGCTACTTTTAGTGCTTCTTACCAATAACAGGCAGAGGTTTTGCCCATTAAGGGTTTTATTTTCCATCTTACAGTAGTGACAACCATTTGGAGTTTTGCCCATGCCTCTCTGTGCTGAATTTTTAGGTATTTATAACATTTCTATGGTACTTACTGCCATATTACCAAAGCCCCTCTCACTCATTAATCTGCCATATAAATTGCTCCTTTGTTCATTTCTTAGATAACTTAGATCAAGACCACAACCTCTTAAGCAGATCTAGCAGGAAAAAAGAAATCGAGAGTAAATTAGATATTCTTATTTTCTCATTACTTTTCCACTTTTAAGTGTTCCTGAAATAGCCAGAGTGATTAAAACAAACAAACAAACAAACAAACAAAAAACCAAACAAAAAGCCACAGGGCTGAATTTTACCCTTAAAAATGTATGTGAATTTGGAGCTACTGGAAATAGTCCAGCAAAGGGCCATGAAGATCATTAAGGGACTGGAGCACCTATCCTATGAGGAAAGACTAAGAGAACTGGGAATGTTAAGGCCCGTATTAAACAAACACATTGAGATGCACTGGATTTGTGAAAGGAAGCCTGGATAAGTGGGCAGAATAGCTAATAAATTCCAAAATAATAGCTAATAAATTCAAAATAACTAACAGACTCAAAGTCGGATCTGATACGCAAGCAGGAGGGCTTACCAGGAAACAGTTACAGTGCTTGCCATCCTCAGCTCTCCATCCTCTTGTCTGAAGTCCTAATCCTCCATGGCCACACACATATCAGTTACTCCTAAATCAGTTGCTGGGTGACCTCAGTTTCTAAGCCAGCATAGTGAACAGGCTCCCACTTTTTTTAATACATCAGGGTGTTATTATCTACAGCTCATAAGATGACAGGTGAGCAAATGAATGCCCTTGCAATGAGGGAAGAATAGACAGCTGTAGAAAAAACTTCTTCCTATCAGCAGTACTAACCCACATCTGAGAACCTACAGAAGACTGAATTGTTTACCATCAAAAGAATATGTACAGAGTAATGTGAATGGTTTGCAGCAAAACCTGATATCTCAGAGTCAATATTGCCCAATTCAAGGGTTATAAACAGGATTCTAAATTCAGGTTTGTCCATATTTTCCTACAGCACACAAATATGTAGCGACTGTGAATCAAAGTAAGATTTTGTGCTATTCCATATCACTGCATCACTGCACAACATGAAAATTGACCATTCACAGTAGT
Organism: Loriculus beryllinus; assembly: GCA_039877255.1. Taxonomy (NCBI): domain Eukaryota; kingdom Metazoa; phylum Chordata; class Aves; order Psittaciformes; family Psittacidae; genus Loriculus; species Loriculus beryllinus. The sequence continues at coordinate 36,176 of JBCJKH010045506.1, read as the reverse complement.
TTTTGAGCCTCAAACAGCAAGCATAATTCATTGCCTGAGTACCTTGAGCCAGACCTAATTCCTGACAATCTCGTATCTTGTCATTTACACCTGTGCAATGAGAGGAGGGAATGGAGCACTGAAGGGTGCTATTTTTCTCTCACTGCTTACAGAGATGTAAATGAGTTCAACAAAGTGAAGGGCAGTGAAGACAGTGGTGCAAACTAAAGAAAAAGGCTTCAGGAATACAGACACCTATTATCCTGCAAAAGAAAAATTATCCAAGAGAACCAAATCACTAGGCAAGTGTACAGAAATAACAGTGGGGAAAGAAGGGGAAAAGGACAACTGCAATTTGAAAACAACCATAGCAGAAGTTCCTTATGAGTGAGAGGACCAAACAAAGGCCAACAACCACTGAGTGGAACAATCCACTCTCTCACTGACAGCACACATGACAGCTGTAACTGCTGGGGTACAACATCTGAAAGTAATGTAGACCATAGCATTTTTCCATAGAAATCTGATTGCAACATTTCTGCTGCTTAGGAAGAAGAAAACGAAAACATATTTTGTGAAAGACCATTGAGAGTGTTAATGTCTAAAAAAGATACATCCCAGAGAAATATGTGTAGAAAACCTCAACATCTAAAGTGCTGGGAGAGAGAGACTTCCTGATAACCTCAAATGATACTAACTCCATATAAAAATCTTCCATCATCGCATTGGCCACTCTGCCCCTTTGTTGAGCCAAGCAGTAAAATCAAAGTTGAATTTTAGAAGGTGATGTGTTCTAAAAAAGTGAGCTGATAAGAACTGAAAAGGCTCTGGTTTCACTACACTGAAAAACTGCACTGTCTGGAATTTCATTTTACATCTCTGGCACCAGTGGCCCAATGCATGAAATAAACAGGTTCGTGACTGATGCAAGTCAGGCAACATCAGCGGTGGTATGTCAGTTTACATCATATCATATAGTATGAGGATTTGAACTGGCAGAGACATTTATATATATATATATATTTAATTATAGATCAAGTTTGAAGACCCCTCTGTGCATGCTTTTGTTTTGATTTTTCAGCAGATCTTGAAGTCAATGGATCTACAGTGCCTGACTAGCTGGGCCTCTGTGTACACTTTTATTGTTCTTATATTGAATGAACCATAATAAGGACACTGGGAGAAATCTGCTGTTACACAAAGGAGGAATTCAGTACATCGTTTCAGCTGAAACGGGGGGAACTTCCTAAGTGTCTTGGCAAACCAACCTTCCAAAAACCCAGACCACTCCCATGTACCCACTGACTTCTGTGGAACAGTCATTTCTCATACTTCTTTCTGAGCTCAACCACTTAGGTTATTGCACATTCGGGGCTTAAGCACCATCTGTACTGTAACATGACAGCAGAACTCCTATTGGCTTCAAAGGGGCCAAAATTTCATGAATGAAAAATGCATTGCTCTTAATTAAAGAACTTGCTCCATGTCAATGACTCTCAGTAGGATTATGCCTAGGATCTGACTCTCCTGTGGGCACAGTCTACATGGACTGCTCTCAAAGGATGCCAACAAAGTGAAATGCCTACTAGAGGACCACCACCATATTCCCAAATCTAGGAGTGCTGCTAAATTAGTATGTTCTCAAAGTACTTGCATTGTGACACTTTCAAGGGTCTAAGGACATGCTCAGTTTACGAATGTCTCCTCAAAATACTCATTATTCCAATGCAAAATAATAATGTTTTGAGAACATTTCAACACTAACACTAAAATATACACACACATTCAAAGAGCAAAAGATTATAGCTACTTATGACTTAAAACGATGATGACTCATTGCAGAATGAAAAGAGCTAGTTGTCTTTCTGGGTCCATTTGCTTTGGTGCTAAACAGGAGTTCTCAGAAGGGTTAATACATAAGGAGGAACTGATACTGAGTGTAGGGTTAGGAAGATATAAGCCTGTCTTACACCACTGCTACATTTCCTTACCCAGGCATCCATACTAGCACATAAGTGCTTAGAGGCTACAGGTGCCTGCTTAATATAAGATTTCTCACTCGGTGGAAGAGGCCACAAAGGCCAAAAGTCTGCTCTCTTTTACACTCATTTCACATAAATTTAGCTCCAAATACTGTGAGGGTAACAGAGGACCAGAAAACAACTGCCTGTAGTCCTGGTTTGGGTATTTTGCAATGTTTACTATTTAAATCCCTCAAACTCTCTGGTTTCATTAAAATAATACAATACTGCCTGCTGTTTAGGCAGAACTCTCTCTGTATCTGTCTTTATTGTTCCCCTGTTGAATCAGTCTCACAATAATTATGTGCAGAAATACAAAGTGAAATTACTGCAGCAAAGGTGCAAATTCAGCCCAGAATGAAAAAAGGCATCAATTTCAAACTCTGTAACTAGGTACGCTTCAATATCAAATGCTCAGCATGAGGCCAAGAACTTCAATATTTATTGAGCACATTATCCTTTCTCATTACATAAATACAGGCTTGTGCTACAATACAAACATATTGGTTTTGCAGAAGACTTCAGATGATAGTATTTGAAATGTTACATTAACATTCAGTTTGCCTTTAGTAGTTAGATCAAACTCATGAACTCTGAGGTCCCAAGTTCTCCTAGAAAACACATTTGCTATAGCTGTATATATATATATAAAAGCTTTGTAACAAAAATAATTTAATACTGACATTTCAAGAATGGATAAGTTGCCAAAATAAATGTTCCCAGATGACCTGCTAACCTCTGCTGATTGTGCCAGTTACCCTCTGCAGAAGTAATTAAAATAATTTGAATATGAAATTCATCTCCATTGACTGGTCATTGATCAGAGATAAAGTAGTTGCTCTTGAAAAGGATATTCTGAAAATAGCAAAAATGAGAGTTTTCATCCTATGGAGCAATTCTGCTTTTCTGGTAGGTTAAATTGATCAATTAATGCTACATTTAGCATTTTGACACTTGCCCACACTTGACATGGAATTTATGGTGGGCTGACACATCATGTGCTTTTGGCAGATGTCAACTGCTCTCATCAATATTTTAAAACAGAAAAGAGATTATAATTACAAGAAACAAAAAGGAAGATTACATAATTTTCAATCCACATCAAAATACATTCTTGATTAGATTTATGATACCGTTGACTGCTTATCTCATGTATTGTTTATATTATTTACTTAGGTTTTTTATTTTTGCTCTTGTGGCAGCTTTCTAGAGGTAAAAAACAGAGCAGATAAAGTATCTTCCTTCATGTTTCTGACTAAAGGATGCAATGTTTTAATGTACATTTCTCTGCCTGTCCATCATCTGGTGCAAACACTAACAATACACTCACACTGATTCTATCAAGTCAGGCCACTGTAGTCATTGCACCAAGTTATGCCAACTCAGTAAAGAACTTCAGTGGTAACTGTTTGGATTTGTCACATCACTTTGGGCAAAGAAATTTCACTCTTCCCATGAATGGGGATAGGAGCCAAGATATCAGCCAGCTCTGAATTAGAAGCCATTTAATTAAAGTTAGTACAGCACTGAACCCAAATTAGCAAGGTTTACCAAGAGGCAGCATATATTAACTTGAGCTTAGCATGGTAATAGCACTATGTGCTTCCATCCAAGTCTGCATAGACAATAATCTCCTAAGGCACAACACCTATGTGGTCAAAGAACAGGCAAGGCTGAACAACTTAAAAGAAAAGTTCTACTACTTTCCCTCATATATCACCCTCATACAAAAAAAAAAACAAACAAAAAAAAACCCAACAAAACAAAACAGAAATACATCCCAATTGTTATATACAGTATTTAGTACTCCAGCCCTGTTATAGTCAGAATCATGGCCTTCTATGGCAGGGTTACAACACTGACATCATCTGTCTGGACTTGGGTAAAGCATGTGACACTGTCCTGAATGACCTCCCTGTCTCTCAATTGGAGAGGCATGGACTTGAACAATGGGGTGGATAAGGAATTGGCTGGATGGTCACACTCAGAGACATCTAGCTTGATGTTCAAGTGGAGACCAGTGGTGCTCCTCAGGGATCGGTATTGGGACTGGCGCTGTTAACATCTTTGTTGGTGACATGGACAGTGGGATTGAGTGCGTCCTCTACAAGTCTGCTGACAACACCAAGCGGTGTGGTGCAGTCAACACATTGGAGAGAAGGGATGCCATCCACAGGGACCTTGACAGGCTTGAGAGGTAGGCCCATGAAAATCTCATGAGGTTCTACAAAGCCAAGTGCATGGTCCTGCACCTGGGTTAAGGCAATTCCAAGCACAAATGGATGGAGAATGGACTGAGAGCAACCCATCAATTGTTGATAACAACATGACTCAGTAATGTGTGCTTGCAGGCCAGAAAGCCAACCATATGCTGGATTATACTGAAAGAAACATGTCCTGCAGGTCAAGGGAGGTGATTCTCCCCACCTGGAGTACTGCATTCTGCTCTGCAGCCTGAAACATAAGAAGGACATAGACCTGCTTGAGGGAGTCCAGAGGAGGGCCACAAAGATGATCAGAGGGCTGGAGCACCTCTCCTGTGAAGACAGTCTGAGGGAGTTGGGTCTCCAGCCAACTCTGAGCCTCGAGAAAGCTCAGGGGAGACCTGGTAGCAGGCTTTCAGTAGCTAATGGGGACCTACAGGAAAGATGGAGAGGGACTTTTTACAAGGGCATGTAGTGACAGGACAAGGAGGAATGGCTTTAAACTGATGGAGAATTGATTTAGATTAGGTATTAGGAAGAAATTCTTCACTGTGAGAGTGGTGAGGCACTGGAACAGGTTGACCAGGGAAGCTGTGGATACTCCATGCCCAGAAGTGTTCCAGGCCAGGCTGGATGGGGCTTGGGGCAATCTGGTCCAGTGGAAGGTGTCCTGCCCATGGCAGGGACATTGGAACTAGATGATCTTTAAGGTTGGTCCCTTTCAACCCAAACCAGCCTGAGTCTGTGGTTTCAGTTTTATTGAACAACCTGTACAAATGGAGATCAAAGGAGCAGCAGACTCAACAACTTTCTTGTCCAGATTGTTACTGGGGATACTGACAATCCTTCTAATGGACTCAATTTACTGACCATAAGGATCTATATCCAGGTGTTACAGGAAGAAAGCGATCTCATGCAAGAGCATCTTTATACCCCAAACCTCCACTACCTTATGGCTCCAGGTACCAGCTCTTCTAAATTCATATATTCCAAGCAGAAGAAAGGAAATGGGTTATGGGAAATTGAAGAAAACATCCTTTCTTATCTCAAATGAAGTAAGCAAAACTGTGATCTCATACTGCTTTGATATGCAGGTCTGGGTATCATCATTAAAATACCATGTATGGCTGAAATACTTAGCATGTAGACAATACTAATTATCTGTTAAGTGCTGTGTTAACATCGAAACAGCCATGATATTCCCAATTTACAGAATAGTAAATCAAGGCAACAAAAGGTTATTGCAACTCTAGTACAGCAGGGAACTATTTAGCTTTTAATTGATCTTCTTGATCATTCCCTCTTGGTTTATTTTTTCCATCTGCATTGTAACTTGGTTAGGGAAGGACTATACCTAGATGCCACCTCTAAAGTCCCTTAAATTTCACTCAAATCTGCAATCCAAATTTGAAACTTGATCCAAAATTTATAATTGGTGCTTTTCTAAGGGTTCAAACAGTTTCTCAAATCTAGGCAGCCTCAACCATCAGGACCTCTTTAGCCAGATACTCTTTTTTTTTTTTTTTTTTTTGCATGCTATAGATCCTTTATGTAATTAAATAGAAGACAGTATGAAAATACAATCTGAATAGAAAGATAAGCCCAGAGAAGAGAGTGGTGTATGGAAAAGTGTTCATTTACAACTCCTACTAAGGACCACTTGTCGTTGTGGTTTTTTTTAAATTTAAATCAAAATTGTCCTCAGGAAGATTATGTTAAAAATAATCAAACCCCTGAACTTCCTCTAAAAATTGGGTAGCAATTTTTTTTATTATGACCCCTTACCATGTGTAAAGCCGAGTACATATAGAAGACTTCATAGTATCAGAAAGGATTTGATCAATCGCCTCACAAAATGTTTTTCATAAATCATTTTTGCTAAAAAAAGAGTAAAGGGTTCAAAATAAAACTCACACAGATGCTACTATACCTGTGAAACAATGCAGGAGAAGTCTGACAATTCAGGATTTGAAGCACTGTATTCAAACTACATCTGCACAGATAGACTAGCTTCTGGATTCTGCTCATCCTGCAGCACGGAAGGCAGTAAGAATGCTTTCACTGACTTTGAACTACCTAAGATTAAGGTCCTGGGGAGGTATTGGAGAAATATCTGGTTTTGTGATATGGCAGCTCCTAAGCATACAGATAAAGCTGCCCATGGATGCATTATTTGAGAAGTAATGCATGAACACCCAGTTCTAAAAGACTGCAAAATGCATAGGACTAGAGTTATGGTGACATGACATACCTCAGCTTCTGAAATGCTTAATTTCTGAGTGAATAATAGTGAAACCTTAATGCTGGATAACATATGGTTCTGTATTTAATGTTCTATTAAAGAATGTGTGTGTGCATAAATTGTATATATAGGGAGCATATATAGATGGATACCTACCTATATATATGGGGACACACATATAAAAATTTATATGCAACATGGTCATGCACAGTAATAAAAAAGAATAGGTCAGGCTAGAGAAGTACTTCCAAAGCATTTAACAGGAATGAACATTTTATCTTTAAGATTCCCATAGTATTTTGTCATTCAAATTTCGAAAGTGAAATGGAAAATATGCAGACTTGAACCTTTAAAAATAAACTTCCTCAAAGAGAATTTCAGCTGTGGAATCAAATGCTCGCTATTTGAATTTCCAAAGCAAAAAAAACACCCCATCAAAGACTGCACACAGAATTAGTTGTGTCAAAGGAGACTTAAAGGTTTTCAGAACAATGGCATAAAAGATGCAATTTTCTTGTAGTAAAGAAAACAGAAAGGCATTGAATTAGCTGGAAATTCAAATAGGGGGTTCTTAGAAATGTAGAGTACAAATGAGTATCCAAGACTACAATGCATTGGGACTTCTACCCAAGGAAGGTCAAGTCTTCAATCTTAACTCAGGTTGTGTGAGTTCTACTGAATTCCACCATTCAGTATTGCAAACATCTTTTTTTTTTTTTTTTTTTTTTTTTTTTCTACAGGATCAGTGATGCACACAAAAAAAAGAGTTGCTAATTCCCATTGGTAACAATTATACACTGAACAAGTTACCATTAAACTTCAAAAAGTTCACACTAATGCGTGAACAATTATTGGCCTAATTAAGCAACCAGTATTGCATCTACACACAAAAATGAAACATTAGTTAAGAGCGTGACGGTGTTTGTAATGTTAGCTAAAAGGAAGAGGTAATTTGGATAGCTAATACGCAGACAGAATTTATTGCACACAGCTCACAAAAAGCAAGTAAATTCTATTCCGCCCTTCTCTCTTTTCCATTTTTCCATGTAGGTTGTTTTTTTTCCAGATGTGAAATCAAAGGGACATCAGGAACCCCAGAAACCTGAGGGAGTGAAGGGTTTGGTTTTTGGGGGAGAGAATGGAAGGGGTCTTGTATAATCAACACTCTCTGAGAATCCATCAGCTTTTGCGCATAAGAGCACTGGATGCCTTGTGGTGTTTTAAGCTGTAGCAGCTGATGAAATAGAATCACAGAATCATAGAATAGTTAGGGTTGGAAAGGACCTTAAGATCATCCAGTTCCAACTCCTCTGCCATAGGCAGGGACACCTCACACTAAACCATGGCACCCAAGGCTTCGTCCAACCTGGCCTCGAACACCGCCAGGGATGGAGCACTCACAACTTCCTTGGGCAACCCATTCCAGTGCCTCACCACCCTCACAGTAAAGAATTTCTTCCTTAGATCCAGTCTAAACCTCCCCTGTTTAAGTGCACCTGCACAGCAGAAACACAGAAGCAGTATGGTTTTTAATGTATGGTTGAGTGAATTAATGATCCTGTGCTTTCCTTTTTTTTCTGTAATTCTGTAATGACCAGCTCTCCTCTCCCACCTGCTGTCCTTAGTTGTTGGATTTGGGGGGTTTTAAGTATTAATAAAGGCATGTTTGCCATCAGTCATGTCTGTCTAACCATCATCCTGGATCCAGACTGTCCCTCCACTGACCACAAACATCTTGCAGTCAAAACTCTGGTGTTCTCAGCAGGACCCAAAAGCCATAAATGTTTATTTATTAGTAGAAATGGAGTTTTTCTTGTTCACATAGAGATACAAGTTTCTGTAAGCCTGAAATGCTGCATAGACAAACGTTAAAGCACCAGGATCAGGCAGTGCTTGTATTGATTAACTGATCCCTGGCTGATGTGAGGATGCTTTATGCTTTGTTCTCAAATGTACTTTCAATGGTGTTAATAAAATGTCCTTAAAACAAGAGGGAACAGGTGATCACACAATCATGTGTGTCCTCTCTGGCTGATTCCACCTCATGTGGTCATAGCAGCATCGCCCCATTGCAGGCTCCTGCATTCAGGTAGGGCTCTTTTGTATGTGCTGGTCTGCTATTTGCAAGTAATAAACAAAACCTGGTGCCCTGCTTTGATTATAAGAGGATTCCCTGTGTTGTTGGAATTGTAAATGCATTTAAATGTGGGAGAGAAATTGGAACTGATTGTCAACACCCATAGGATACCCCTGTAGGGATTTCCAAGGATGAAAATGCAGCCTAGATTTGACTTTGATTTTGGGCATCAAAGAAAAGTTCTTTTAAATTTATTCCCATGTGCTCTGCAGTGCAAGTCTGCTTCCCTCTCCTCCCAAAGGAAGCATCCATAGTCTTTGTCAGGGCCGTGTCGCTACTCATGTACCACGACCCAAGAAGCAGAGCTTTGGTTATTTAACCAGTCCCAGTACATGGTTCTCTTCAGCATGTGGTCCTTTCCAGCTCCTGAGCCACAGGTCTACGCTTTGCTCTGAGTCTGTGCTGACCACTAGTCATCCTGGCACTGTTCACAGGGATCACAAGCTGGATCCTAAGAGGGATGTAAGGCTGCAGGATGAGATGCCATGCCATGCAATGTCACATAATGCTGCCCAGATGACAGTCCAGCTTGTTGTCTACTTTGCCATACTGTCCACATAGGAAGCCACATAGGTGTGGAAGGGCTCTTGTACCTTTTGAACCTGTCTTTGTGTATCACCACAGTCCAAAAGTAACATGGGTTTCTGGAGGAGATATAAACCAGCAGTGCACCAATGAACCATGACAAAACATGCCACAAGAACTGAGCCTACTGAAAAGACACAACAATTCTAGCTTTATTTGTAGAAGCAGCCAAGTCTGAAACCTGCAACTGTTCCATTATTTCCCACAAGCACACAGGTGAATAGTCAGTGGGGCATTATCTATGTGGAGATGTTCAGATATGAAAGAAGCCCACATCCAATGCTCCAGCTGCGACCCTTGCAGAACTGACTGACTATAACCAGTAGGAATGTCCCACAGTGACGGAAGGGTTGTGCCAGCCCCAGCTGGGACATGGCACTGGGCTGTGACAGTGCGTGTGAAGGACTCAGGTGAGTATCACACAACCCCTGAGAGCCAGGGGGTCCTTGGGGGAGGCGGGGGATGTGCCTCTGCTCAAGTCTCCTGTTAACACTCTCAAAGAGGCATCTCTCCTTGCATCTGATCCTTGTGGCTTCCTGCAAGTTCAAATGGTCATCCGTGGAAGCAGATCCGCAGTTAGGGCAGATCACTGTGGACTGGCTGTGTGACAACGGACATTTTGTGAGCAATCCAGAGGCCTTGGTGTTAAGCAGCTTGCATGAGAACGGAGATAAACTGATGAGGGAAGTACAGAAAACATCAGCTGCAAGGACACCAAAATCAGGGAGAGAAAGAGAGCTGAGAAGCAAGTTCCCAGGACAGAGTTATCCAATCATAGCTTTGTTAAGGTTTAAGGTGCCCAATCAACAATTGCCAAATCAATGTAGCTGTACTAAGAATCTGCATATAAGATTAACACTTTGTTTAATAAAATGGCATTCACTAGATCACGTTGGTCGTCTTAGTGTTGTCCATAGGAATCTTGCTCCAGCAGATCACCATCTGACTAATTCAGTTTGCTCCGTATAGAAAGGGCCTGAGCAGATACAAGTCCCTTTGAGGTTGATTTGAGCCAGTTGTGATTTGGGGCATGTGCTAAAACAACAGAAAAAGCCAACATGCACACAGCATGCACACAACAGGTAAGGAAGAGAAGAGTGAAGATCTAAAAGGATCCTCCATCTAGGACCAATCTGACTGCCACCAGTTTTCCTTCTTAGTTTGCCCTGGCAAAAAAAGCCCAACATGATCCAGGTGTCTAAGGAAACATTCAATCACATGTAAAGAGGGAGAGAGAGAGGAAACTAGAAAATGGGATGCGATTGCACTGTGATGCTGAGACCTGTCTGTGCCCCAAGCTCTGTCTTAAATTGAAAGGAAAGTGCCAATTAATCTGACACTGCAGAAGGTATAGGCAGCAAATCCATTTTGTGTCTGCTCATTTTCCCCCATGACATGTAGTCCTCTTTACCTTGCTAACTGGTTGCTAACAGCTTTCTGATGTGGGTTTAATTAAATACCTCTTGAATACCTCAGAGTGGTTGGCAAAGACGGTGGAGTCATTCCAGGTCTGACACACTGAGGAATGGCCTCAACTCTAGGGCTGCTCGCTTCATCACTGGAAAAATGCAGATGCTGTGGGAGCATCTCTAACAATGACGGAGCTAGAAACTAAAAACTGACAACATCTGGCTGAGGAAAGGAGGAACTTATGGGGAATGGCTTTAAGCTGACAGAGGGAAGATTTAGATTAGATATTAGGAGGAAGTTCCTACTATGAGGGTAGTGAGGCGCTGGCACAGGGTGTCCATTGAAGCTGTGGCTGCCCCATCCTGGCAGTGTTCAAAGCCAGGTTGGGCAGGGTTTGGAGCAACCTGCTCTAGTGGAAGGTGTCTCTTCCACTAGCCCTAAGCAGGTGGTTAGAACTGGATGAGCTCTAAGGTCTCTTCCAACCCAAACCTCTCTGTAATTCTGTGATTCCATGGTCTTCCACATCCCAGCAGTTCTTACAACACTGCAGAGAAGATGTTTGATTACCCTGCAGCAAAAGAAGGAGTCTGAGAGAGGGGAGACACCTCTGTAAGGGATATATGCAAGACAAGGATGCTGCTGTTGTGTCCCATGAAGGGCTGCAGATCCTTAAAGGGGGTGGAGTAGTGAGGGCTGGAGAAGAGAGGAAGAAGATGTGCCCTGGAAGGGGACAGCCAAAAAGAGGAGCAGCAAGCATTGGATGTGCTGGAGCATAGCTCTGTCCCAGGTCCACTAGTCACTTCAGCAGGTAATTTCTGTTTGGTGGATGTACACTGGTCTTGGTGCACTATCTGAGGAGAATTCCTGCCTGGAAATTGTGGCTGCTCTATGCTGAGACCATTTGAGCCCTAATTAATAGGGCAAAGTGTGATTGATTTTACAAAGGGTGAGCTTCGGCATGTGGAGATGAAGGGGGAGCATGCCGTCGGTGCCAGGTAGATTGTGGACCAGGTAGATGCTCCTGCAGTGAATCCAAAGCCTCAGCTACGGCACAACTTTTCCCACTTCTTTTAAACACCCATTTTCCTCCCTCCCCATCCCAATAGGAGGCCGGGAGTGCAGTGTAGAGGCTGAGTGCCGCAGGAGAGAGCTTGCAAATAATCTAGAAGCAAGAGAAAAAATTTCAATGAGGCTTTCAAAGAGTCTATTTAGCTTATCAGAAAGGAGGTCAAGAGGTGATTTGATTACAGTGCGTAAGTGCCGGCAGCAGAAGAAAACACCAGTTTCTAAAGAGCTTTTTAATCTATCAGAGAAAGCCAGAACAAGAGCCCACGGCTGAGATATGAAGGCAGACAAATGCAAATAAGACATAGGGAGCATATCTTTAGCAGAGAGGGAGATAAATGGGAAGAGCGAACTCAAGGAGAATGGTTCTTAGTATCTTTGGGTGCCTTCAACTGGGAGTTGGATAACAGGCTTAAGCCAGAGAGAAGCCGGGTTATTTCCAAAGTGGCATTTAGGAGCCTATAAAGTGGCCTGGTGCTTCATTTTCTCTTGATAACAAGAAAATCCAAGTTCCTTGCTCTTGTGAGGGCAGAAATTGCTTGAGCACAGGCTTTGGGCAAAACCTGCTTCAGTCACCAGCTCAATGTTCATGGTTTCTAAGTCAAAACCGTATCTTGGTTTCCAAAGGCTTGGTGGTCTGAGCCTGTTTGGTGTTCCTCCTGGCAATGGGCCGGCCATACGCTGGTGAGAAATTCCAGCCTAGTATTCCATCTGCCATGGATAGGAATTAAGGTATTACCAATTAGGAGCATAAACCAAGAAAAGATACACCAGAAATCCATCTCATCATGCACCCATGTCTGGCACTAGTAGGGGACTGTAGCAGGAGTTTAAGGGAGAAAAAACAAGCCTCAAGTGATTATCCCCTAAAGTTTCTTCCTTGTTTCCAGCAATGTGTGACTGATGGATGCTTGACGTGGAGGCTGACACACAGCTATCGACAGGCCCCAAAGGATGCTTCTCCCATAAAATTCCGAGGCTGCTTTTCAATCTATTACACTTGTGCCTGGAGCAATAACATCCATAATTCAGTAACACAATGCATGAAAAAGTACATCCTTTTGCTTGTTCCAAATCCTCTGATCCTCTCACTGGTACCATTTTTCACGGTATGAGGAGCACAGTATAACCACTAATTGCCATTTCTTTGTGCTGTTCAGGATTATTTAGGCTTCTTTCCCACCCTCCTGGATATTTAGGGCATGGTATCCTGATGGATGGATGGACCACCCTCCTGTGGTCGAAGTGGCATATCTACTCCATTGGTAGATGTGTCACAGACAGCCCACCAAGGTGTTCTGCATCAGAGGCCTAGAAGATACTCATGCTAGAGCTATCCTACAGAGTTGGAAAATGAAGGGTTAGAAGAGTATATACAAAAAAATATGCCAGAAAATACAACTTATCTTGAATTAGCCAGGAAAATTCTTATTTTGTGTTTTTAATTTGCCCTATCTCTAACTCCAGCATTTCTAGTGTCTACGGGAGAATGGACACTAAGCTCAAGCAGAAGAACTTCCCAACACTAATTTCTGTGTTTCTCATCTGAATCCCTCCTATTTGATGATAACACTGAGGGTTTCTAAGCCTGAATCCTCCAGGGATGTCTCGTCAAGTACGTCTTTATTATTGCTGTGTTTTCTCCTTTTCCTCTGTACGTCTTATTCAGTAAATGAAAACTTTTAACAAATAAACCAAGCAAGACCTTCGTGACCCAGGGGCTCTTTGCTGGTGAAACCAGTGTTTAAATATTTACCACTTGAATGCGAAGGAATTTCCTGGGTTGTGCTGTCTATCACATAAGGCAGCTTATTCAGCATTGAGTTAAAGTTCTGGTAAAGTCTAGGAAAGGATTTCGTATTCAGTAATAGGCATTTACAAGCAAGTAGGTAAATCCTACCATGACTGGACCCATCTTCATTATCATCAATTCCACTGGCTGTGGTAACAAGGGACATCTGCAAGTGAGAAAAGTGAGCCAAAAGTGGGTGCCCCTGCCAAATGTTTGCCAAAGCCTGCTAAAGGCAGCTATTCTATCTGAAACAAACAACAAAAACAACCAAAAAACCACTTTGATTCAGTTCACATTCTTTTTTTTGTATATATATATATGTGTCTAAAAATTAGCTTTTTTAAATTATTGATATTTTTAATTTAATTTATAACCTATATATTCAACTAAAGGCTAACTAGCTAAAATCAGAATACGTAAGGGAAACATACTACTTGACCCATGCTGAGAATTAAGTAGTTTGGGAGTGCAACGGAAGTCAATGTTGAACTTTCCAATGGGCTGGAATTTTCAGCTCTTGAAAGGTAAGTTGGTTGTGACAGCTGTTTCCCGTGTTTGTTTGGCTGGGAAACTGGAGTGAATAATGCTGCCTATTCGAGTCATTAGGAATGTATGGGAATTTTCTGTTTGTTACAAGACAGCATGTGCTGAGTTTCCACTGAAAATTACACCATCAATTCCCAGCCGGACAAACTGGGAGGTAGTCTTGATGTGGAAGAGTTAACAATGTAAATACACAGACCAAACACTGTTAGTAGATAATAAAGCCCAGAGCCTCTAAAATTGTAATGTAATTATTTCAGTAAGGGCTAGAGAGTCTGCACAGAACTTACCTTTGATTTTCTGAATTGGTTTCTACCTTTGCATAGATCATCCTTATCCCAAGAGGAAAAAAACTTGCCCAAAACTTCACTTGATATCATGGACTACTTCCTCAAGTACCTACTTAGGAGTGGGGAAAACACACTGCTAAATGTGGCTCCTCCATGGTTGCATTTAACCACCCTTATTCCTTGGAAGCCACATGAAGATGTAAGCATGTGACAGCAGCCATCTAGAGATGATCCTGGTCCAGCCAGACTGTCTCTGTTCCCACTCACTCTCACAGCTGTGCCACTCATCCCAAGTGTGTAGTGGGAATGGCACAGGGTCCTGGGCACAGGTTGGAGTTGTGCCTGATGGGATGCTCATCGGGCTTTTTCCTCAGCACCATCATCACTGCTTTTCTGGAAAGCAGGAGCAACAAAGCCTGGCTTCATATGGATTCATGTCATTCTGTCCCCATGGCGCCCATGCCATGGTGACCATCCCTGCGTGCAGTGACAGGATGATTAAATAAACAATATTTGAAGCCCCCAGAATTCAGGCTTGTCCTGCTCTGGGTAAAGGTAGGCCCAGTCTTGAGTTTTCTTCTTTTCTTCACCCCAGAAACTGAATTTCAAGGGTTCAAAAACAACACACCTGGCTTCAAAAAGTAAGAACCCATTTTGCTTCAATGATTCTTTTCCTCTGAGCCTTTCAGGGCCATCAAACATCATTTCCCAGTTTAGTGCTTCATCCTCATCACTATGGAGCTATAAAAAAACAAAGTAGAAAGGCAAGGTGGGATTCTCAGCTCACCCCTTGGCTCCCTGAGGCTTTACCCAAAGCACTGATTTTCATGAGACTCATGCTACAGTTTCAAGGAAGACAGTGCCAGCAGCCACGACATGACAGCATCCAAACACCATTTGTCAAGCCAGCATGATTTGCTTTCAGCTGCTTTTAATCTTTCCCAGGCTCTCTAAGGGAACAGCTTGGATGCTCCTATGAATCGGAAAGTTCAGTCTCTCTCAGCAGACCCAAGATATGGGCAGTTAGCAGAGACAGGCTCTTCAGCAGGCACAAAATAAACGGATGGATTTCTTTTAAAGGGATGCTTTTAGTGTTCTGGGAAGAGCCTGGACTCGTACTCATTAAGTCTGAAGTCTCCAAAGTATTTATAGAGAGGAAAAGAGCACAACTGGTTGAAATCCTTACTGTTGTAGCAAATGATCAATGCACTTATTCGCAGAGTCATAGTGTCTCTGATTAATTCATAGCCAGAAATAATAGTGGAGTACCTGCTGCGTTGCTATTACCTTATCTCTGCCTCACTGGTTGATTCTCAGGTACAAGCGAAACCAACCCTTAATTACTTGGTTAAAAACCTGTCTGCTGCCAGGGAACAAATGGAATGATACATCCACCTCTACTGCTGCACTTCACAGCTCCCAAAGATAATTGAATGGAAGGAAATACACTTCAAAGTTCCTCAAGAGCCAGCACTGACAATAAACATGCCCTAAGGAACAGCCAGGGTCCAGGGAATGGCCAGATGAAGGCATGACCTGCACCAGGAGCAAACTTCACATGCTGGTGTAGAGCTGAGTCATTTGTGTCCTGATTTCAGGACCTTTACTATCCCATTTATGTAGCTCTCACCTGTTTTACACTCCTCTATGAGGTTCTCCATCCTTTAGAGAGAAACGGGTGCCTTGAGACACCCTTGCCATGCCAGGCATGAAGCAGGAGTATCACCAGGCATTCATCCCTGTAACCCTGACCGGTGCTGCTGTGCAATCCCTCCAGACAGGACAGCAGGCAATGTTGCCTAGATCCCAGGCAGCAAAGCTCAAAGAGGGCCATCCAGCACTCACCACATCTGTGATGCTGGCTATGGACCTATAAGCATCCCACAGCTTCAGCAAAGCAGATTCAGTGACTGAAGTCCTCTGAAGTCTGGCACTACATGGGACCACCAGGGAGCATGGGGAAACTTAGACCTATTCTCTAGTGGGATGTATCCACCAGTGGGACACTAGGGCAGATATTCCCAGATGTTCTCCAGTTGTGGGCAGCCTTGACCATTAACTCCAGGACTGTATCCCTCAGTCTTGTTGCCCAGACATGATTCATTCATTGGGTCACAGAATAATTTAGGTTGGAAGGAACCTCTCTGGAAGAGTCTGGTTCAACACCCCTAAAAGCAGAGCAAACTTAGATCAGGTTGCCTAGGGCTTCATCCAGCCAACATCTCTAAGGATATCTCTTGACTATCTCTAAGGAGTAAGATTCCCTACCTCTCTGGGCCCCTGTGCCAATGTCTGACCATCAGAAGGCTGAATTTCTTCCCTAACATCTAATTGGAATTTCACTGGTCACAACTTGCATCCATTGCTCTCTTCCTTTCACTTGGCATCCCCAAGTCTCTGGTTCTTCCTTCTCAGAACCCTCCCACCTCAGCCAGTGGCTGTAGCCTCAAAATTCGTTTTCATCCTCCTTCCCTTGCTGGCTACACTAGCATCCAAACAGCCATCTTGTATGGAGATGTACCAGGACACTGGTTTCTCCAGGTAGATTAGGGCACCTTCTTAGGGCCCAGGCTTTCAGGGCTCTGTAGTTACAGAGGAGACATTCAGATGCCCTTGACAGGGCAAGCAGCCGGGCTTGTTGATGCTGCAGTAGGACACTGCTGCAGGATGGATGTGATTGCTTCTGAGACACTCTTTTTAAGAACACAGGCAAATAAAAATGCAGGAGAAAATCATCCGTGTTACATGGTGATGCTTTTAATTGCCTTGGCTAAATGGGAAATTAAACACTGGAAACTTCAAGCCCTGTTTGATGTTTAGCATCTTTGCTCCAAAAGGATGGTTTCTCCAGGCACAGCTTTGGTACACCCAGGAAGCGTGAAATCACTCCCAAATTGCTCGATGTGCAAGGTAATTGGCCTCCATTGCCTGGAACGCTCTGCCTGCAGACTCGAGGAGCAGACACCATCTCCAACGTGGAACAAACTGTGCATTACCACAGGGGCTGTTTACATGGTACCCACGTGCTTGGCATTGATGGCTTTGAATCATTGAGGCATTGATGGCTCCTTGTCTGACTGGTGCAGAGACTTTCCACTGCTTCTCTGGAGGAGCCCAGTGGCTGACAAGGTTAGGGAAGTAAGGCCCTGAGACAGAGCAAGGGGAAGATTTCTTATCATCAGCCCTGTGCCGCGCACCTTCCATTTTCTCCTTGTTATGCTCAATCAAGACACATTTGATTTCGTATTAGGAGGATCTGAAATGAGAAAAGATTGAACATGGCATGCATTAAAGCATGTTTCTGCTGGTGGAGAAGCACGTGCTCACAAAGGCTTGGAGTACTTCCCCCCCTGAGCAATTTTTGCTCTCTGAAATAGGAGCTGTGATGGTATCACACCTGCCAGTCTTGTTTGCCTGGTGCTATTCCTACCCCCTCCAGCTCTGCAATGTCAGTCTTCTTCTCGTCTCTAGTGATAACATTATGAATAACACTATGGACTCTGCACATATGTTGAGAATGTGTCAGCCAAGGTGTGATCACTGCATGCAGCAAAGATGCTCCAAGGCTGAACAGTCCTATACACCTTGTTCCTTGTTACAGACACATCACTCAGCAGTGGCCATCCTTGCTGCCTCTCCCATATTCTGCCATGACTGGAGCTGAGTATGGGGATGAAACACATTGTTAAGGATTCATGGTCATGGATTTATACAGTGGCTCAGAGACATTCCCTGCTCTCTTCTTTTGTTCTTTCCTAATAACTTCCTGCAGCAACAGGAGAGGTCACAAGAGTGCGTGACAAACGTGCAGCTCCCCAGGATCCCAGAGCAGGGCTGAGATCCAGTTCCAAGCTCATGGACCAAGCTTCAGCAAAAATCCTCTCCTCGCACATCAAGACCATCTACCCACAGCTTCTGTAATGTCCATAACCCCAGGAACCCCCAGGGAAGGTGCAGCAGCTCCCATCCTTCCACACTTCTCAAAGCTGTTTCATTAGCAATATTCCTGGGCACGATCTGCTGCCAGATTGCAGGAAATCTTGGCAGGCTCATGAGATGTCAGGGTTTCGGAATCAACACAACAGAGGCATTGGAAATCACCACGATGGTGAGAAAATACAGCTTAACAGGCAGCATGGTCTTGGCAGATAAAACCCTGCTGCCTGGAGGAGGGGTCAGCCACTGGCCGTAGGGGGGAGGCATCGGGAGCAGGGATGCTCAGCTCCTCCAGACACCACGCATTCAGTGTGCACATTGCTTTTGCTGGCCAGGAGGTAAGGCAGAAGGGAGGATGCAGGGTTTGCCCAGTTCTACTCCACTAGGGATAGCTCCAGCTTATTTCAGCAGTGATAAAGATCATCTCATTACCAGCAACAGAGACCACACAATTACAGCGTGTCTCTGATCAGAGTGGCGATAACCACCGACGTGAGCTCACCTCCTCCACTCACTCATTTGTGTATTTTGAAGGTTTCTTAATATACCAAAAGCCAGTGAAATCAGTGCTAATCCACCCCTAGCAGCATCCTGGACAGGAAAGAAGAGCTGTCAGCACCACCACATCCCTCCAGACAGTCGCTGTAGAGATCAACAGCTTTGATACCCCAAGGAAACTCCCAAGAGCCTCTCCTGGAATTAGGGTCTCCTGCCCACTCCTCCCTATGGTCTTGGTCTTCATTTGGCTCCCTGTAACCAAATGATCACCTCCAGTGAGGTGATCTGCATGTCCCATACAGATACCTTCCCAGAGGTATAGGGTCCAGCAGAGAAAGGGGCTACAAGGGCTGTATATGAAGGCAGAGAAATGCAAATGTGACTGGAATACTGTTAGGGTTTTTTTCCCCTATGGATCGACCATTGGAGCAACCTGTGCAGGAAAGCAGTGGGGCCTCCATTTTTTGATGGCTTTGAATCATAGGTGGCTTCTCAATCAGCTATTCCTGGCTAAGGCACCCATGTGGCATCATCTTTAAGAGATCATCACAGCCACTGAAAGGCTCTGACACTTGGCACAGGCCTCTCTGGGTCCTCATCAGCACCTTGACGTCTGCAGGGTTAAGGTTATTGGTGAGAAATTCTGCTGGGCTGGGTGCTTTTCTGAGTGTGAAGGTGGGGAGAAGAGAAGGGCCTTGCAGGATGCACCCTGGTTCTTTCAACCCCAAGGACTATGTCTTCAGTCTCTGTCGTGGCTCTAGTTTCTTTTCTGAGGCCTCTGGGTTCATTTAGTCAGTTCATTTCACTTGGAGCAGGCACGAGTTGTCGAAGTTAAAGACCAGAGCCTGGAAAGGGAAGTCTTGAGCTGTAAATTAATCCCTAGGAAGAATAGCTATGGAGACCACAGCAGAGCTCCACGATGGATGGGGATGGGTTGAAGAGACTTTCAAAGTCTAAACCCAGCTAACCAAACCCAACTAACTTTCAGAGCTAGCTGGAGAAAGCTCTGCTCCCCCTTCTTGCAGCTGCCCGCACCTCCTTTCCCTGTGTGAGAACCGAGCCTGTCCCCTTCTGTCAGCAGAGTGCCATGAGCTCCCTGCAACATCCTTCAAGGGCTCTGGTGACACTGGTGCTTCTTTCCACCCCTTTTCCTGCCCTCTCCTCCCAGCCTGAATCCCTTCAGAGGCAGGCACGCTGATCTTCCCAAACCCCCAGGATTTGAACTGATCCGGCACTCAGGGGCTGTGTCCATCACGTTTCCAAAAGCCCACTGAGTTTTCCCTCTCCTCGCTTTCATCCTCCTCCCCGCTTTATGTTTTGCGGTCTCAGGTGAACACAGGACACTTCAAAGAGATCTCTACCAGCACTGAAGCTTTGAAGCCAGCTGGTAGAGCAACCATGGGGAAGGAGCAGGGCCCCTCTGGGTGCCTTCCCAGGAGAACTGAATCAGAGCCAGAAGAAATGACAGCACAAGCTGGTCTGACTCAGGCTGGGGGGGTTCTCCCTCCCTTGGCTACTGAGCCCAGTGGCCCTTCCTAGTTTTAAATGAGCAAAATCTTTGCTAAGCTCCAGATTACGTTCCCAGGTCACCAGCAGAGATGGCCGCCAGAGAAGCCCTGGATTTTGTCTTTAATTATCAGTGGGGATATTACATTCTTGCTGAAACAGAGCTGAGAAAAAGCCAGCATCTGCGATCCCTGCTGTGGAGCTGAGCGTCTGCTTGACGGAAGGATGATAATCAGGAAGAGAGAGGTCAACAGAAGATGATCTTCTAAGTCTTCCTCTATAGACTGAATCTCTAATGTGTTTACTTAGCCAGATGCAAATCCTTTTCACAAACTTATGGCACTGTGGAGTACAAGTACACGCGGAAAATTAGCAAAGCTGGAGCATTAATTCCTCATCTACCGCCAGTACAAGACTGCTGGTGGCTACGTGGGAGGAAGGAAAATGTTCTCTCTCCAGTGCCCAGGGGGAGAAGGCTGAGTTTCCAGCAGCATTCTCCAATTCCTAACCCTCTCCAGCACCTCACCACTCCTCTTCCCTGATTTGCTTCTTCCCTGGGTCCCTAGGCTCTGATTCTTGCCCTTGTCCGTACCCAGCAGCAAAGTCTGTCTATGGCCAGTGAACTTACTAAAGCAGGAGATTTTCAGTGAAACCAGCAATGCCATCAAGTGCAAAACCATCTTCAACTGTGGCCAGAAGCAAATAGAAGAGTATAAGAGAAGCCTGGTATACAGAGCCCTGTGCCTGCTGAAGACAGCCCTGCCACCTCATGCCTGGATGTTATTTTTCTTGCTGTGCACTAGAGAAGCATCCTAGGGACCACTCTGCTGGAGCAGAAACCTCTCACAGCCACCTTATTGCCTGCTAGGGCAAGAGCAAGGTGTCATTTGGAAAGTGGGGACACTGTGTTTGGTTGTTCCCGTGTGTTTGATCTATGATGGAGGAGCAGGAGGAGCTGGAGACCAAGCCAAGTGTTACTCCATGGCTGCGGAGCCACCAGCGATTCCCCATATAGCATCCTGTATTGGGCTGGAAAAAGCGTGCTGGCTGGAGGACAAGGCATGGGCAGGAAAGGTCAGGAAGGCAGCACAGGATGCGCTGAGCTGCTCACAGCATGGACAGCTGTGGGTTGGGGCAGGTCAATGTATTTGAAGCTTGTCTTTTCACAGTTCATTTTTCTCTCTGCTCTTGACAGAACACGTGCAGGGGTGTGCGTGGTGTAGCTTAGGTTCAAGGTCACCTTGTATTCAGCCCAGCACAATAAAACCATGCAGGAATGGGATATAACAAAAAAGCTGTGTGGCTTTGAGCCTCTCAGAGGAATGGGACTTGAAATAGCTCACAGCTACCTGAAGGTTAGAAAACCCTACGTCCACTGCCTCTGCAGGTCACCTCCTGAGACGCCCTGCTCCAGTAGTGCAAAGGTCTGGGAATCCCCCCTGAGCTGACAGTGACAGCTACAGAGGAATGAGACTGGCTGAAGCAGAACCTGTTTAACACTATTCCTACCCCAGCCAGCCAAGTCAATTAAAAACTAGAGATGAAGGCATTCGGACTGGGTCTGCTGTCCCCATCAAGTTCATTATCTCCCCCCCCGCTATCAGAAAGAGGGCAACTATTCACGTAAGACACAGCTAATAATATCTGAGTACAGGACATTGCTGCTAAATTATAGGGAGGGCTTTGGAAGGGAAATTAAGTGTCATTTGCAAGCCCGATAATAGGGGCTGTGCAGCATGAATGCCGATGCGGGAGCAGACTGGAGGACAGCGTGTGGCTTATGCAACTGTCCCCATCCTCCTCCATTGGGCTGAGCTGGGCTGGCAGGATGTGTGCTTGGGGGGCAGAGGGCTTGAAAGGCAAAGGCAAATAAAAACAAAGAGCAAAGTGGGTATCTCAGTCTGAGGGTAAAGCATCAGCTACAGTGGCTCTACAGTGATGCTGCTAGAGGAGAAGGCTCAGCCCTTCCCTTCAGCACCGTGTAGGGGCTCCCAGGTAAGCCACCAGCAATGGGAGGTCTCAGCTAAAGGGCCAGTTCTGAGCAGGTTCTAGGAGCAATCAAACCCAGTGGGGAAACTGAGGCACAGAGAGGCTGGTCAACCTGTGCTGGGGCTTGCTTCTTGATGCAGTTCTTGAGTGCTTCTTGGTGATGTGAGCTATGGTGCTGCTGGCGGAGGGCAGCTGCATTCCTGCATCAGGCAAAGCATTTCCCGTTTCAGATTACAGCCACATCTTGATCAAAAACGTGTCACAGAGAAGCACAAGTGCTCTCTGACCAAATGCTCCCTGGCTGCTAACAAACCTCAAGTACCAACATGGTACATCTTGGACATCTGAGGAGCATCCCTGGCTCTGAGCTCAAAATTCACACTCCAACAAACATCACAAACCTGCCAAAGAACCCCCACTCCTCCTCAGTCCCACTGTGCTCTCTTCTGGCTCTCATAGACACTCAGTTTTGGGACAAGGAGTAATTTTACAGCATTATCAGGGTGACTGAAAATAAGGACATGTAGCAACTCCTGCTGTGTCCGGTGCATATAAGGACCAGTGTCCCCTTCCTGCCTGCTGTTGCTCAACTTCCTCAACCTTGGACCACTCTGCAGGACCCCTCCTGTAGCTGACCGGGAAATGCTCCATCCCCCTGATGAACAGGGGAAGCCGTGATTACACTAATCAACTGCTCATTAGTGCTACTTGGCTTCAGCTGATCATACACCAGCCCCATGGTGTGCCTCCACCTTTGTCACCAGGGGATGCTGAAGTTCCTCAGCTGTGTTGCTATCCCTCTCTGGTTCTGCACACAGATGGAGAAAGGCCTCCCAGGGCTCTGCTGAGATCCAGCAAGCAAATCTCATCCCAGATGTGAGCTCTCTTTCAGACTGTGCTTCTGTCTCCTCTCCCATCTCCATCCTCACATCACTCACAGCCACTTACCCCATCTACCCCCATGGCAGCCTGGCCTGAACAGCACATGGGTGTTTAGTCCCCATGGCCACCACCTTACCTCTCCCAGCAGCGGCCTTCCCAAATCTGTGATGGAGATAAAGCTGCTCTGGAGTGTTTCATCCCCAGGTCTAACAGCCTGGCTGCAAGGAGCAGAGCCAGGAGAAAGTGTTGTTGGCAATGAAATTGTATCCCGTCAGGAGGCTGAGCCAGAGGATAATGCTCTGCAGGTGCCATCCTTCCTCTTATCCTCACCCCCCTCCATCCTGCCAGCCACTGCTAATTCACACAAGGTAATTAACCAGTGCTCCATCGACTGCTTCCATACCACAGAAGGTGCCAGAGGGATATTTCTGCATGTGCATGCATGGAGTGCACATTACCAGCTCAAAATCAAACATCAGGACAGAGCCTGGTAGGGCAGAGACCTCCACAGGCTTGGGCAGGATGTGGGGATGGTTTTTTACCTGGTGCACTGCAAAGCCTGGGTGCGATGTGGGGACCTAAACACCCGCTCCTACCAGCAACGGGGCAGGAGATCTCTAAGATGGGCACTTGGAAAGACCTGATCCCTCAGCTGGAGGGAGCAGGGACCCTCAGTGCTGGAGCCAGAGGTGGCTCCAGTTCCTGCTTGTGTCCTTGTGGACAGGACAGCTCCAAGAGCCAGGCCCTGGGCAGGCAGAAGTCATCACTGATCTCATCCCTTCTCCTTCACAGCTGTGACATGGGACGAAAACTGCCCTGGGCCCCCTGCAGTCCCTGGGGACTCCCTACAGAAGCCACTGCCCTTCCCTTTGGGTCCATTATCCTGTCAGCTCTCTGCAAGGAGGTCTCAAAACCAAGACCCCAGCTCAGCAGAGTACCAGAGACACGCACACAGCTGTGTCCTGGCGAGTCTCAGCCTCTTCTAGCCATCCCCATTGAAGGGTTGGGATGCAGGAGTGCTCTCCCCCTTCCCTTTCTTCCTTTGCTCCATCCTGTCAATCAGGCTCTGGCTTAGAAAGGCTTCCTCACACAACAGCCGCACTGGCTTTACAGAGATGCAATTAAGATGAAACCCACTTATTTAAAGCGGCTCCTCTCCCAGTGTCCCTCTCTAATGTCACCTTTGATCACTGAAACCAACCCAGCTCACAGATTGCCAGGGACGCGTCCTCTCATTTTCTCCCTCCTCCCCTTGCTCCATTCAGGCAAAACTCTTCCTGCTGGTGCTCCGAGCATTTTGCAGAGCAAAGGACCTGTCATTTTTGCACTGATCAGTGGGGAAAACAGAGCTAAATGCCCTGGCTGTGGCCCGTGAAGGTTGGAGAGGTCACAGAGATGATGCTGGTTGTTGGGCTCAGACAGGCTTGACCCAAGCACAGTGCTGCCCTGTGGTTGTGCTGCAAATAAGGGTGGACTGCAGCAGGGCAGGGACCCCTGTACTAATACATCTGAAAGGAAATACCCTGAATGTACTAGGGGAGAGCAATCACTGACAGGGGAGGCCGGACCATTTCCACCACTTGTAACAATCAGTTCTGCTCAAACCATCCGTTAGGCACAGGCTTAGCTTCAAACCCCCCAGGGCAAGCCCAACTCCCACATGTATACAGAGGCTGCTGGATCAGGGCTCTTCTTAGCATCTATCTATCCCCCATCCATCTATCCACACATTTGATTGTCAGGCACTGAAAGCCTGGCTCTCTTTGCCATTAAATGTGTCCACCAGGTTGCATTTTCTATTAGGCTGGAGGTTCCCTGCTTGTCAGTGCTTCCACCCACACAGGCAGCTCTCTCCTGAACTCCTTTTGCTGCCTCCAAACCCCACTGTGTCACATTTTCTTTGGAAATGGAGAGCAAATACACGTGTATCCCCCCCTCCACCCTCCCAGGGAAATGGCAAAGCAATTTACAGTGTTCCTGCACGGACAGGCTTCTCCATCTAAACTCTTCAGTTCAATCTGTTTTGTTTTGATCTGCAGGAGAGACGTCTCTTGCTGCAGGTGGAGAGCAGAGTGAGAAACTGGCCGGTTACAGAACATGGGTGATTTGCAATTCATCACCAGCCCAGGGCCAGGTGCATCTCTGCTGCCATTGCAGGGTGACGCTTTAGTGCTTGGAAGCAGAAGTTGTCATGGCAAAAGTCTCAGCACTGATATTCCAGCTCGTTGTGATCCCTAAAGATCACTGATTTAGCAGTTTGTGAGGATTTCTAAGGGTTGCTCCCCTACCAAGGTAACAGGTATGGGTCTTGGCCAGAGCTGGTGTGACCCTACAGTGAGAGACCTCAGCCCCTGGCTCAACTAAATCATTTGGTCATTGGTGACAGGGAGGAATTTGTCAGGTCTAAGCAGAAGATACAGTTCTAGACTAATTTCCCACAGATTGGGGGGGGGGGGGGGGGGGGGGGGGGGGGGGGGGGGGGGGGGGGGGGGGGGGGGGGGGGGGGGGGGGGGGGGG
>JBCJKH010045502.1:2561-17543 GCA_039877255.1 Loriculus beryllinus | reverse complement strand
CCTGGGTTATGTTTTCCCAGGTGCAAGACCTTATACTTGTGCCTGCTGAACTTCATCACCTGGGTTATGTTTTCCCAGGTGCAAGACCTTACACTTGTGCCTGCTGAACTTCATCAGGTTCTTGTTAGCTCTCTCTTCCAGCCTATCCTGGAGGTTATGTCTCCCTTCCAAAGTGTCCACTCAGTTTGCTAATGTTGTCAAGCCTTGTTAGGGTACACTTGATCTATCACCCAGATAACTTCAGAAGTTAAACTGCATTGAGCTCAATATTGATCCCTAGGGGACCCCACTAGTGACAGGTCACCAGTTTGAAGGGGAGCTATTTCTCATCCCCCTCAGTACACAGCCAGTTCCCCACCCACCACACGGGCTACTTGTCTAGACCATAATGTATCAGTTTCTCTAGGAGAAGGTTGTGTGCCAACTGTAATGAAATGCTTCTCCTACATATTTTGGGACTCTGAGCCCAAATTTACCTAATACTCAGCTAATCTCAGCATGTGATGCTGCGGATGAAAGTTAGGTCGACACATGATTAATTACTGTAAATCACAAAACAAATCCCTGTCAAAGATCACTCCCCAAAGGCAAAATAGGAGGTGATGTTGTTGTGCCAAGTCTTAAAAAAAAAAAAAAAACAAACCCCAAAAAACTGAATGCAACTTGCTTTGTGTCAAGATTGAGCATTGATGCAGGCTGTGGCTCCACTTCTCTCATAGGTTCATCTGGCAGATGAAAGATGTATAAATGTGGAAAATTCCTCTTTCTCTCACAGTTTGCCTTCTTCAGTGCTGAGACCCTGGCCCATCAGTGAGGTTTAGGTGATCCAGGGGAAACCAGTGGTCTTTCTAGTAAGTTTTCTATATTAAGCAGTCCCCTTTCCCATGCAATATTTATGAAATGAGTTCTTCTTCCCTGCCACATTTAAGCAGTTTGGGCTGAAATACAGTTTAAATACAAAGTGGAAATAAACTCTTGCTTGTATATTTCTTTTCTTTCTCCAAGACACAAAACTGTTCAGTTGGCACAGATTTTATAGAGGGTGTCACTATACAAAAGTTTCAGACACCACCAGATGCCTCTCCTGCCCTGCAAAAGGCATGTTAGCTCAGTTCAGCTGTCAGGCATTCGGGCAAGAGCACCATAAGTTCTGAGCAGGGGCAGTGTAAATCTGCACCCACCATCCAGATAGACCTACTTTCAGCATTTTTTTATTAGACTTCCAAAAACCAGTTTTTCCATTCACTTAGTACACCCACTTAAATGCAGTTGCACTCTGAACCTGGACTGTGTGCACTGCTGAGACAGGAATTCACACTTCATATGTGCTTTATTCTTAGTCAATAAAGGAATATTGACATCTAACTAAGGCCTGAAGATAAGACTGTAATACTATAAATATTTCAAAAATGACCTGGTTTAAATTCAGACACGATAACATTACAGTCCAAAATGGTCAATGGGGAGAGGGAAGAAGAAAAGATTTTTTCCCAAGATTTAAGATTTTCAGCAATGCACTAAAAAAAACAGAGAAAGGGAGAGAAGTACACAGCAAAACAAGACATTTTATGTTTAAAAGACAGGCTTTGAACATCACATGTGAATGTCACCCGTCAAGGCTGTAACCTTGGGGTTATTATGGGGTTGAATGTGGACCTTGAATATTTCTGTAATGACTTTTCTTCAGTTAATATTTTTAAACCAACAAACCTTCCTCACAGTGTCTATGAAGACAAAGCAGTACATCGAAAAGATGGAAAAGGAAATGGAGGAAAATCACTGTCCCAGAAAAGACGTAGGGCCAGAGCTGCAAGACACAAAGTTAGCGAGCGTCTGCTGTCTCCTGCTTTATCAGGTCATCAAGCATATATATCACTAGCTTGCATTTCAGATAGTTCAAATGTGGCAGGTTCACTAATTTTAAATATGTTTTGCATTTGCTTTAGACTGGATTTATCATTATTTCTGTCTTTTAGAAAGACTGCTGGAATTACTGCCTTGTTTTCCCATCAGCAGTGTCTGCACTTCAGAGTTGAATATGCTGCAGCCTAGAAGTAAATGACCGATATATATTTGATTTATGACATTATCCATTCACAACAGAATTTAGAGCTATTTTCATGAAAAAATATTTAAATCATTGCTAAGGGGGGGGGGGGGGAGGGGGGGTTATAGGATATATCCCTAACATGTATGTAATACTGTCAAAATAGCTACAATTCAATTCCACTCGAACATCACTAGATGGCACTGACAGCACCAGCAATTCTTGGTCACAGACTGCAGTTATTAAACTGAAAGCTTTAGGCATCATCCTGTCAATGTTTCATGAAGATTTATAAGAATCTCTTACTGAAAGCAAAGCAGTTTTGAACACCAGCTCATCATACCATGTCATATGTGCACTTCTGATGGATACTGATTTCTAACTTTCTCAAACATCACTATAATAAATGAATAATTCATATCTTGAAAGGATACGCATCATCCCTGCACTTATTGAAAGATGGCTGTAGTTTTCACATACACCTCTTGGATTCTTTGATTATAAGGTTGTTTTATAACTGTGCTATGTAGCAATATGGTAGTTTGATTAATAGAATAACGGTTTAACAGAGATGGCATTAAACTTAAATAGACGCAAAGGAAATGCTGAACACAGATCTAAATAGTATCTTTCAAATCTATACCTGAATTCAGTACGTCAGCTGCCAAGAGCCCAGTGAGAGAACTCTGATCAGAATCCACGTCCTGCATTTTTATCTCCACAGGCAGTCGCCGAAGGATGTGACCTTGGAAGCTTTTATCTGAATGTCTCCATAGCTGCAGAGCTCAGATAAACTGAAACTAAGATATAGGCTCCTTTTTATCATCTTTGGATTTTCCCAAGCCGGAAGTTCACTCATTTTTTCGTTCATTTCTAGCTAATGATCCCCCAGAACTTTGTTGACTTGATCAGGGCAATTCATGCTGACTTTTTGTCTGTTAAATAGAAAGAAACACTGACAATCTGGGGAAAGTTTCACAAAACAGCAAGGGGACAGCATGAATAAAGGGCGATGGCAGACATTTGCCAATTCTGTTTTACATTAATTTTTGTAAGATCAACTAGTTTGCAGAGAAACTTGTGAGTAACTAATAGCTGTGTCTGGGGAATATTCTTGAAGTTTAAACAGTCATGGACTTCAGACCAGGAAAAAGAATTCCCTTCAGCTAGATTGTATGAGGAATGTTTGGTCCTGTAAATGACAGAAACATGACGCATTTCCTAAGATCCTAACAAACTTCCTGGTGTTCTCATGGTGTTGGTCTCTCCTGCAGTGTTCCTGTTCAATTTTTATGCCTCTGGCTTATTATATGCAAATATTTGAAATTTGTTTGTTTGTTGTAGGAGGTGTTGTGCAGGTTCTGGTACACTGCAGGTGCGTTAGCCTGGTTTCTCTGCCCTTTCTGAATCTACTGTGATTGTTTAGGGACCTTTATGATTTCTGTCATTGAATGATCACCTGCAATTTCAAGGCACAAACTTTGAAGATTCCTTTTTAAGCCTCTGCTCCATTCAGTCACTGTAGATAATAATATAAAATTATTATACTGCAACACTAGGAGCTGTTGTTGATAATAATCATAATTTCTCCCTCATAGATGACATAAACCTCTCTTTTGCTATAAACATACTATTCCCACATCTCCCAAACTGAGATGACTAGAATATGACACAAAGATCACCAGAACATCTTGACAGTGATGAGGAGAGGGATACAAAATTCATAACGTAGGATGTCTTATTTTGAACAGAAGTTACTTTATTTAAAAAGTAATGTCTTTGTGGTACTTTTATAAATCTCAGCTTTATTCCCAGTGGGTGTGAACGTGAAAGAGCACATCATGTTGATGCTCCAGTGGTGTAACTGAGCTCAGAGTTCTCTTTCCCACAGGCAAAATTGGACTCATTGCATCACAGCTGCTAAGCAGCCTCAGAAACCTCAGTCACAGGCTCCTGAGGCGACAGAAGGGGTTGCAAGCAGAGGTAAGAGGATGAGATATATTATTAATATATCTCATATTTTTTTATTATATACAATCTCAACATATACCATTCAAGAAAACTGTTACCTGTGGAAAAAACCCTGATTTTGAAGTAGAGTTTTTGATGAAGTAGTTTACCTAATCCAAACCTCCTGACAGGCATCTAGCAGAAGCTATATAAAATTATTCATGTTTATTCTATGTATTTCTGGAGTGATAAAGTGATTTTGTGGTGGAAGACACTGCTGAATATTATAGATCTACTACAGCAAATCTCACACTAAGCTGTGAATATGAGTGTGTCTGTGAAGTTTTTATTCTCTCTAAATCATGAAGGATACATGTTGGAGTGTGGAGTACAAAAGAAATCTCAGCACTTTGGATAAATGACATTTTCCTCTTAGAGGATGAAATAATCAGGTCTTTCTCTATATATCCTGCCAAAGGAATTACAGAGAAGACCTTTAAATTTAAATTCAGTTCACGATAATTATAGCTACAATATGTACTATATATACAGATGTACATTATTGCAAGTATCACATTACTGGTGACAAGCATTCGTAAAATGAGAATGACCCATTTATGTGTAACTCTCACATGAGTGTATCAACTGTGAAAGGAAAAAGAATAAAGAAAATTCAGAGTTCCCATGAGGCAAAGTAATTACAAGGAAAAGTCCTAAAATGTGACTTCACTACTTGTCCTGTAACATGCCAAACACCTGCCAGCTCCACAATGCTGGCTTCGGCAGCAGCTGAGTCAATTTGGCATTCTGAAGTGCTCAGCAGGTTTCAGGACAGCACCTTGCTGAGCCTGCTACTCCATATGAATAGACAAAATCACCAGTGATTGCAATCTCTGAGGGGAAATATTGCCTTTCATTGTATTTAGATTTTATCACCTAAAGTGGGTGCAATTTGGAAAGATGCAAGTGAATGTAATCAGCTTGGAACATGCATTATGCAATTCTTGAGCTGGACTTGCAGCACGTATCTCTAGTTAAATTACATTACTGAAGCCATAAAAACTGTATGAATTAAAAGAAAATGGTATGTGAGATCATATGAAAATCACAAATCTTAAGGTTTATTTTGATAAAGCTTTTCCCTGTCAACCTTTCCCATAATGAAACTTTTGTGCAAACATTCAAAGCAACTTCTCTTAGTGAGTTTGTATTAATAACCAAAAAGAACCACAGACATTCTCCAGACATGAAACAAAAAGATTTCTCTAAATACTGCAAGGTACCATCTGTGTTGCTCTCCTCCTTGTATAGTTCTTAAATCCTTCTCATAGCTTTTGGTAGAAAGTTGAGATTCCACTCCTACCGTTGAAGATGGAGACTCCCACTTTTATCAGGAAAAGATTAGCAAATGCTTATTTGAATCTTGCAATTCTTATTACAAGCCTCAATTATTGAGCACACAAAGTCTGACCAGTGTATTTTGGAAGACTGTAGTAGTCCAGTCAGAGGTCAGCTAGCAAAACTTTAAGAAATGTCTCCTCCATGGATCCTTACTCTAAGACTCCATATACGATTCAGCTAATCCTTAGGACCCATGTGCTGTTTTAACTGTACTGCATTTATTTACTGAACCCACTACAGCACCGTGAATACCATGTTAAGGATTGGTAGCTACGCCCAACAGTATTTTACCTGTACTTTTCTATAACAAAGATTTGCTTTGTTCTTTAAGAAATTCTTCTCTGGTAGAATTTGGTGGAACATTTCCCACTACCTTCAGCCAAACCAAGATGCTCTCAGGTACATTTTGTTTCCCTGCACATTTTAACATAACTTTTGGGAAATTGTTTAATTGAAGTGATAAAATTCCATGTGATTTGTGTGAGGACAGAACATTAGCACGTTTGTTTATTTCATATATAGTAGGCTTTTTCCTCAGGACCAGACTACCATAGGAAACAACAGCCAGCAAACAGGCATCTTTTTCTTTTATTTGTGGACACTGAGTTTTCTTCTTACGTTTTATATGCTCATACCTTTGTATTTTGACATTTGCATCAGCTAGAATGCTCTTTACAGTCCCAGCACAGAAATTGTTTCTCACTAGTCTAAAATGAGTATCAGTCAATGGTTTTGCTCTTCGGTGACATGGTTTAGTGTGAGGTGTCCCTGCTCATGGAAGGAGGGTTGGAACTACATGATCTTAAGGTCCTTTCCAACCCTAACTATTCTATGATTCTATGATTCTTGGGTGAGTCTTACTGTCACACAAAAACAACCTGGGGTTTCTGGCAGGGTGTGATGCTGGATAAAATGTTCACCTAACAAAAAAGCCTGGACCTAGATCTTGTGGTGCCATTAGACCTTTACAGCTAAGCAAGGTAGTCTCTGCTTTCATTAGTCTTGTGTACAAGTTAGAGCACAAACCAGAAGTCAGGTCTCCATCCAGGTGCCTGAATCATCACATCACTGACTCATTCCCACAATCCCCACTTGTCATGCCCACTGCTTTGATGAACCCACAATCTCCAGTACAACATGTGCCATTCTGCACACAGCAACTTTGGGTGCTTTTCTGAGAGTTTAGTCTTACAGCTTCCAACCTCCTTCAGCAGAAGAGACAGAATGCAAATTCTTTTGTCTTAAATGTTAATTATTGAACATCTGCACAAAAAAGAAGAAAAGCAGCACTGCCGCCACACTTTCCAGCCATGTACTGGGAGAGATCTACTTATTATAATATAAATGCCTGCAGGGCCGAGTCCCCAGCTGAGAAATACCACTTTATAAATCATTGTGTGGCTTAATGTGGAATGCTTGCTGAGTTTTCGTAGATGCCAAAGCTTACAAAGAAAAAACTTCAAATACCTGGGCAATACTTTACATTGGAAACATTAAAACCTGTGGACTTAAAGCATCTTGAGGATTAGATGGCAATTGGTTAAAAACTGGATTTTAGGTGTCTACCTACAATGAAATTTGGAATACAGCAACTGAGACCACCTACTTTTCTATACTTGTAAAGCCTACCTGGAATCTACACTCATTGTGTTTCTACCTTGTAAGCCTAATGGGTGCTCTGGACCTTATCTTTGCAGTCTTTAGACTTGAGAGATAAGCTCCCAAGCACATGCAGAAATGCCCTGCTCTACAGCTGCCAGGCCTGGGAGCTTTCACATGCGGGTATAGCATGTGTGCAGACACATCTTCAAAGAACGCAGATAAAAGCATGTGCACTCCCATATCCGTTGCAAGAGACAACCACATCTTCAGACAGTGAGTCATGCCGTGAAGCACCACCTGAACAGAGACATCACCTGTGTCTGTAGAATTTCAGCATAAGAAAGTTGAAATACATTTTGGTTTACTACAACACTTCCAACTACAACGCTCTCACCTTTTCTTCTTGAGCTTTTCAAACTTGTGCTATAGCCCACTCTAAATTATAGAAATTCCTTAGAGGAAAAAGATACATGTCAATCTTTTCCTACCCTGTTAATTTAGAGATGTGGCGCTTTTTTGGCTTGTGGGATTAACAAAAATGTGAAGAAAATAAACTTTATTTTGGATAGCAAATCAATATTTGTCACCAAAAGAAAAATAACCAGTTGTCTCCTTGGAAAGACTGCATGATCCTAGAACTTCTACTCCAATATGTTAACATTAAAAAACAAATCCTCAGATAATGTAAGCACGCAAACAGTTTATGCTATTTCTTCTAACCGAAGTTCCCAGGGCTTTTTGTAGCCATTATTCAATAAAAGCTTTATCACAGCCTTCCGATAAAGACAAACATTACTTTCTCCACTTTCTGTATAAATAAACGATCTGGAGCAAGGTTAAACGACACCAACTAACATAGGAAAGCTGCAATCCCAAATTACTGCAGTATCTGCACCATTGGAAAAAAGAGCCAGAATCAGAAAATCCCAATGCTATTTTATAGTCGAAACATATCAAATGACCTGACTGTGAATTCATCATTAACATACAGAACTATTTTTCCTCCTACAGACAGAAAACCTATGTAATTAACTTGAATTTCATTTACCATGCATTTTTAAGAAACAGAAGGCAAGAAAAATGAACTTTCCCCTTTCCCATTAGGCAAACTCTCTTGAGGACTATATGATGGGAAATGTCACAGTAGTGCTGTGAGCACTCCACTCTGAGACAAGATTATTTCACCTGCAGTTTAACAAGCTACTGGTAATTGACTGGAGGTCCTCACTGCAGATGTGATAGAAAATATCTCAGCTCAGGCTTCAGGATAGGCTAACGAGAGAAAAAATATTTTCCCTGGCAAATGCCAGGGAAGGAGCAAGCACTTTGGCAGTCACCTGCCTTGGCTGACATGCAATAAGTTATTACAGTTCAGAAACCCACTAGTGTGCTTGAACACTTAGAGAGAAAACATGTCACCCTAATCAAAATGCAGCCCTGGAAGCTGCCCTTCAGGAGTAATGGCATGTGCAATTCAGGTTTGATCCTGCTTCATAGAGGAGGGAGAGTGATTATGCAGAGTCATGAGTTCACTTTATAGATGAAGGAATAATACTAATGATGGTGCTCTTGGAAACAGAAAAGTGTGTGCAAAGCTTTCCTTGTAGGATTGGAGATTATCCTGTCAGTGCTGAATAAAAGCTTGTTATATATTAAAAGGGTTTATTTTTAGTGTGCATTTTTGTGTCTTTTTTTCTGTACTAAGCTGCACCTACTATCAAATATTACAAAAACTTGCATAATTTTTATTTTGTAATTGCATTTTTCCTCAGAAAATAAGCACTGGCATTGGGTTGGTCACCTCTGTTCCACCTTATTTTGAGACTGCTTTGAGGCAGGGGTGAACAGGCAGTTGGATATGGGGCAGGACTGCTGGGGAGAAAGGGGAGAAAGGGGAGAACAAAGGAGTGTCACAGCCTGGGAGCCACCTGCTCTAGGAAAGAGCTGAGGAAAGCCAGGCCACGTACTGCTTTTGCTGCTGTCAGTGGGAGGGCAGGGGTTGTGAGCTGGTTGTGATTGCAGAAAAGGTGGCTCTGACACCCACTGTCCCTCCCTAGCCCCCAGGTGTTGCAAGGACTGCAAGCCCAGCTTTCCTGGAATCTTCCCTCAGCTATCCCATCCCACCCTTTGACCTTGTGCACCTTGTTTGTAGAAGAAATGGTCAATTCACACTGAGATGGCAAAATTCAGTTTATTTGCACAGCAAAGGAGCTCAAGTTGAACGTACGTGATTCTCCAGGCGCAGATCTTTCTTCTCAGTTGCTGTAACTGTGTTATCCTGATTCACAAACATTCCCACACTGAGTTACTTATCAGGATGAAAGAGGGCTTCAGACTCCCCAGTATTTGGCTTTGATTTCTAGAAAGTGAAAGAAACTTTATTTTGGAACATGCTATAAATAAGTACTTAATAAAACAGAAGGCAAAGGGAAACGCTACAACTAAGAAGAAATAATGTCTCCATTTCATGATCTTTTGCCTATATAAATCTACAGAAATTATTCTGTGGAATCAGGAGGTATCAGGCAGCTTTCTGGAAGCAACATATGTTGAGGAATTGCAGCCTTACAACTGAAAGCCAGTCTTGAAGTAGCCTTATGCTGCACAGCACCACCCTTTTGCTTTCCATGCTAGCAGGATGGGTGCTAGAGAGGGAAGTGCAAACAGTTTGCCTCCTAGGGTGATCCTCAGGGAATTATACTACCCAACAGTAGGTGGTGGCCCAATAAATCCATTACAAGAACTTTGCAAAACCTTCTTGTTCAGCCTACAGTTTTCTCCTTTGAGGCAATTTATAACCGCTGGAGGTGATGTTTTTCCCTGTAGTAGTGATTTTTTAAGTAGCGTGTTACTGCAAAGTTCAATAAACATTCATCTTTTTCTTCTTCCCTGATGACTAACATAGTACTGAGAAGGTATATCATTAGCACTCACAAGCAAAATGCAAGAAGGTGAGTGTCCTGTAATGGATTTCAGAAGCATCCTTGAACTACAAGCCAAAGAAGCAGATGAGACACTGAAATACACTCTGAATTTAAAGGGACACTTTAAAAATAATCTCTATTCATGGCTCATACCGTGTGGACAATTTGCTAAAAGGAAAATAGCCCAAAGTATTGTCTCATTTGTGGAAATAAGCAGAAAATCAGCCACAGAAACAAGGAAAGAACAGTCCTGTGCCTTCCGTTTCAAAACCTATCCTGCTCCCAGGATTCCTGCATTGTCACTGAAAACAATGGCAGTACAGCTGTGCCTACTTTTCCTTGCATAAGGAGTTACTTTTAATTCAGACTCTGGACAGCAAAAACAGTGACAGCCTAAGAACATTTGCTAATGAAAGGGAAAGACCAGCCATCAAGTACTACAGCATTTGACTTAAATCCAGGGATCAACCTCTTCACAATAAATAATTAAAATATCTGTGGATTTTGGGGGGGTTGCCTCTCTGTGGATGATCTGCGATATGAACTGCTAGCTGAAGTGCTGTAGATCTCAAGTATTCCTTGTAATATTTGCTAGTTTTTTGTCCACATTGAACTTCAGCAAAGAATACTTTGTGTATGTAGATCAGGCTGCCTACAGGCCAGGCTCTTCTAGCTGGTGTGTAGATCTTGTCAACAGTTTTCAAAAGGACATTCAGTCAGAGCAAACAATTGCCAAGAATAGGGAATAAATTAGTATGTCAGCCAGACCACTCTGAAAAAGCAGGTTTCCAAAACAAATCTGGCCTGATTTGCAGCATTAGGACATTGCTTTGTCCTGGGCAGTGTTTGGGGCAGCGAGTCTATTCCTTATGGAAAATGCATGAGACAGTGTTCTTCCCTGGGAAGAAACAAAAAAGGTGAAGCCATGCTCAGCCTTTCCTCCCTGCAAGGCAGCCACATTTCCAGGTCTCTGCCTACAAGACACAGAGATGCTTTGTCTGGAAAGTGTCACCCTAAGAAGCCAGACAGATTAGCTCACAGTTTTGCCACCACTAGTCTCATGTCAGAGATTATTATTTATTTCAATCTCAGAAATATGTATTTAGAAAGATGTGCCCTTGCCTTCGCACACCCATTCACATACATGCACTGAGAGGGTAATTGCTCAGAGCTTCAGAAGGTGCTTCCAGCTGCGCACTCCATACAGCTCCCTTTGCTTTCTGCCTGGGAAAGACTGACTGGAACATCCAGTCTGTACTTGCTGGTTAAATGAGTTTGCAATACATTACAGCAGTGGGTTCATTTCATGCTGACTTTTCCACAACTCACCCACTATCAAATATATAATAGGTCTTGTCTGTCTGTCTGTCCTAGACAGTTTTGTCTGGATACAACCCTGTATTCCCTTCCAACTTGTGCCCTTTGACGCAATGCAGAGATTTATTACTGTGAAAATATCTTTTCTGAAATGTAATCTCTTTGAGTACTGAGAGCCAAATTTTGCAAAGGGAAGGCAAATGAGAACATTTTAGCAGGTAATAAATGCACAATCAAGCTCATGGTTTTTCTCGGAAGGGATCCTTGGCTTGTGGTTGAATGATTTTGGATGCTAATCTGCTAAAAATAATGTGGTGTCTTGCATTCCAATGACAGGATTGTTATTGTAGAGATAATACTTCAGCCTGCATGAGATAATGTGGTTTAGTAGGTCATGCCCTTGAGGGATTTTTTTAATGGAAGAGAACTTTTATAAAGCCAAAAAAGAGTTAGTAAAATACTAATTCCTTGCAATCTTCTGCAGTGAGAACACCCAAAGGCACACTGACATCAATTTCTGGTAATTTTTTATTCTGTGAGCATAATTTTCCATCATGCTAAAGCCTTAATTAGTTCACAGCATCTTTTTATACTTCATATTTTCATAGGCATAAACTGTGTGATTAACTCTGGTGTTCCATGGGAGATAATGGGCCTCATGACATAGGTCTCCATTGCAGCATCTGTAGGAATATGCTGATGACCAGCTCCAAGCCCTGTTTATTGCTGTGTGAAACTGGTTCCAAAGCAGAAAAAAGCAGGTTTGTGATAATTGTAAAAGTGCCACTCATGAGAATTACCCAAGACCAAAAATGATAAAAACATCGTTAGCCCTGAAGGCTTAACTCACAAATGAGTGAGAGAACTCTCATCTACAGAGGACACCCAGGAGAGAATGAATTGAGCAGACAGCTTCTGCATGATTTCAGGCCAGGCTAAGTGACATGGGGTTTGGCCAGAAATCCTTTGAATTTTGGGTGTCAAGCTAGTGATTCCTCTTGTGTGATCTGGCTGTCAAGCTGTAGTCAAATGTGGTATATGGAACACCTGTATCTGGTCTCTTCCTTAGAGGAAATGGGAGAGTTATTCAAGTATGAATGACGCTTGAAGAGACAAGTGCTTCCTCCATAGGCTACAAATGAGCTGCCACTGCACTGCTACTGCTGCCTCTGGCATACATGGGTGAGAGACAGAGATTCCAGCCATTGCTGCCTCCTCCCACTTCCCCCTCATACAGCACAGAGCGTACAGCATACAGAATACAGCATACAGCATACAGAATACAGCATACAGCATACAGCAACAGTGGATATCTCAGAGACAGACACAGGCTGCAGCTGATACTGCTCTTGATGGCAAGAAGCTGAGATAGCAACAGCATCCAGGAGGTTAGAGTGGAAAAAGAAGAATAACAAAAAATGGCAAGTCTTCAAAAGACCCAGGTGAACACGCTGCCTTATGCAGGGATGCAGGCCAGGACAAGATTTGAAATGCCTTCTCAAGCAGAAAGATATCCTTGGTGCTCAGACATTTCTCAAATGCTCTCACAGGGCTGAAACCTAGGCTTTGGTCTGAGGACTCATTCTCTCCTTTGTCTGGACTCTGCTGAACAGAAACTGTCTTGGCTGTGGA
Organism: Loriculus beryllinus; assembly: GCA_039877255.1. Classification (NCBI taxonomy): domain Eukaryota; kingdom Metazoa; phylum Chordata; class Aves; order Psittaciformes; family Psittacidae; genus Loriculus; species Loriculus beryllinus. The sequence continues at coordinate 4,670 of JBCJKH010045502.1, read as the reverse complement.
CTACCATCCTGCCATAGCCAGGTGGAGTAATTGCTTGGAGATGCAGGGCTTTTTGACAGCAGAAATGGGGAGAGCACTGCCACTAGAGCTACTGGGGTAGATAAAAGAGTCTTTATACTTAGGAGACTGAGCATAGAGGCAGTGTGACATGGACAGCTAAGCGATAAGGCAGAAACACCATGATGCTGCCAGCAGTAGTGCAGCTACAGGGTGACAGCACCAAGCCATGAGCATCTTCAAGACAGCTGGAAATGGGTCTGCCTGAAAACAGCCTTGGACCCAGAAACTTCACTAACTACTGACAGCCAGCTGAGAGCAAAACGAAAAACAAACCAGGAATGGAAGGAACCCATACTGGTAGGACTGTGTAATTCACTGTTCGCATATGCTAACTGTTCAACTCTTTCTAAGCTTTCCTCAGGTAATGAAGGTTTTCCTGTCCCCTTAGCAAAGCATTCAGTGATCGTCAGTGATAATGCACTTTCCATTAAAATTGGTTAGGGAGGCTTTTGGCTTTCTCATATTTCAGGGTGAAGTTTGGCTTAGTTTTGATTTATAAGTTTAGTGAGGCTTTGAATCCTGCCTCATTTCTGGGTCTGAAAGTCTAAAGCTGCTTCAGAATAGCATGAAATAACATTTACCAGCATAAAAGTTGCTCATATCTTTCCTTGTGTTCTTCTCCAAACTCCTGGTTTTAGTTCAGCGTTTTAGTCAGTGCCTCCTAAAGCAAAGGGCAGAATGGCCCTGTTCACACACTCCCAAACAATAAGCAAACCTATTACTCTTTAGGTAATTCCAGCAGGGTGTTTCACTAGACTTATTACACCAGAGAGACATGGAAAACATGAAAGACTTTCTGTGTTTCTCAGGATTATGGCTGAAGAACAGTTATGGCTAGAGAGCTGCTTTTTCTAGCATTATGTGTAGACGATGCATCTGACTGCTTCATAAATGCTTTTAGGGAACATTCCAGCATTTGTGAAAAAAAAAAAAAAAAAAAAAAAAGAAAAAAAAAGTCATCTTTGAGTGTTTATTTTCCAAAGAGATCATGTATTGGTGTTCTTTCAGAATGACTATTTCCATCGCACCAGATGACTGATGGAGCATTAATCAGCTTATCTGATGGCTTCTGTGTGCTACAGGGGCATTTTCTCACGCTACTGCTATTGATCTGTTACCATCCCATTAGCTTATGAAATTGATTTATGGAGCACTTTAGACAGGGGAAAAGCATTTACTACACAAAAGTACCCTGTATTTTTATTAGTACACTATAGCTAAATTCTCAAGAGTTGGCTTGACACCACTGACATACAAGAAACTGTAACCTATCTGTATGTGTGTGATACATCTGCATCTCCCTATGGAGTTAGTATTGACTTGTAATGGGATGTCTGTTGCTTGTAGTAAAGTCTCTCTACTGAATATGAACAGATCAACTTTCTATAGGATTACAAAAAAGATAACACAGCATCTAAGTACACTATATTCTAACTTCAATAATATTTACAGTTCTCAGCAATGTACTTTCATTACTGACATCAAGAGCTCTGTCCAGTGTACCTGCTCGAGCAATCACATCAGTCAAGATGGTCTAGTGAGGAATTCTTTCACACAGCCTACTTAGGATAAAAAATATGGAAAGATAAAAAAAAGAAATTTGGAGCCAAAGAAATTTGGAGCCTTAGAAATTTTCCAAATGTTGCTGTTGATTTCAGTGGACACATAACTCAGCTTCTTTTTTTACTCTCATATCTGGAACATGCTCTCACTGAGAACAGATTAAAAAAATCCACTGATGTCCCAGGAAGATGATCAATACACACAGCTCATGTTTTGACAACAAGGACCTAAGCAAACATCAGGTCTTTCATAGGCAGGACTGGCTTTGAGAACATGGAAGTAGATAATTGCAAAACAAGCTATGCTATTGAAGCAACAGTGTCAATATGGCTCTTGCATGGCCCTGTTTGCTCTGACTGGTTCATAGGGTAGAGATCAAGCAAGCTCCACAGCCCCTGCAGTACACAGCTACCTGCTGCTGCCTGCACCCTACCCGTGCCCCGTGTCTGCCTCTGCATGTCATAGGAAGGACAGCCACAGTAGCAG
>JBCJKH010045501.1:17321-29969 GCA_039877255.1 Loriculus beryllinus | reverse complement strand
CTGTTTGCCCATTTTAATTATTTACTTTGTTTAACTGCTGCTGCTTAGTGAACTGAGTCATTGTGAGGATTTTTTTGGGCCAGCCCATCAGGTTAACCTATGCTTCTTCTTAAACCTGAATCTAAGGATTTTTTAAGTTGTTTAAGTGAACAGATTGTTTTCTATTTAATCCACTTTAAAATGATTGAGTCCTTTGTACTGTGCTTCAATGCAAAACAAGTTTGTGGTTACAGTAATTTGTGTATTGTGCCTGGAATGCTTCTCATTTCAAAGCTGACTTTCCCTAGTCAGCATTTTATGTGCTTCCAGTCCAGATTTGGGATTTAGTCTCCCTTCCCTGCATGAGAGGCTCATCTGGAATAATTATCTGGTTTTTTTTCTTATGATTCATTCACTTCAAATAGTCACAATTAATCATGGACTTCAAAAGAAACAGTGTAAGGAGAATTAATCTCCTCAATTAAACAGTTAACTTCTTTCACAGCATCATCTAAAAAAATTCAACTTTTGAGATTAATACAGTTAACAGATAAATAAGTGCTTATTGGCCAAAGTGAGATTAGGAAGTTTCACCCTGCAGGATCTGAAGTAAACCCTTGATAGCCGAGCTGGGAAGTTCCTTAGGATGAAGCCTAATTGCTGTAATTTATTGCATGCCCTATTCTCATAACTATTTCCTTTTTAGATACTGTTACAGCTATGATTTTCCAGGGATATGAGAAAGCAAATAAAAGTATTACCTTTTCTTAGGACAAATTATATCAGGGGAAAGGCAAACCCACACTTAGGCACACCAGCTTTCCTTCAAAATTTTCTTTTTCTAGTTAAATATTGTTTGAACCCAAAGCATAAACTAATGGGCTGGCACAACCACAGATTGATTCTTAAGGTGACAAATTATCCTCAAAAATATGTTTCCCTTATTGCTTATAATTGTGCAAAAATGTACAGTGGAAGTAGACAATCCATGGCAGTCATTTGTGTTAACCTTTAGTTGGTCTGAGTCATGCATGGAACAGTTTACCTCTTAAAAATAAGGACCATATTTAAATACAGATGTGTCTGAATCCATATCCTCATAAGATGTTAGTCCTCTATGACCATGAGTTTGAGTTAAGACTTGCTGAAGTTCTTCTTTGCTTTTCAGCATGTATTAGGTGCTCAGACAATTCAACTCTAATTGAATAGGGTGGTTCTCACAGAAAATGAGGAAAAAATTGAAGCAACTTTTCCTTTTTTAGTCTAGGCTAACACAGATACTTTATATTTCAAGTTCAGGATTTTGGATGCAATGGGTTTGTAAGCTGTAGTCCATGCACACATTTTAGTGACTTGCTTAAAATGCTTAGGACTAAGAGTAGTAGATTTTGATTTTAATTTTGCTGGATCCACCGCCAGTTTCTTGCTTCACTGAGGAGGTGGTGTTGGGGTGGGCAGGAGAGAGTCTTGACTGCAATTGCAGCATGCAGCGTGCTTTTAAGACAAATAAAGGCTTTTTTTCTTCAGTGAGCAGGTTATTTGTATGTTTGTCCTCCTGGTGAAAGCCTTGAAGATCTGCTTTTAAAAGGTGTCATATGGACAAATTGGAAATGGGCTATAGAGCAGTAGCTATAATCTTTTGGTTCTATTTTAGTGGAGTGTTAATGCTGCAAATTTATAAACATTGCCGTGGCTGGTCCATCCCTGGCAGTGTTCAGGGCCAGGTTGGAAGGGGCTTTGAGCAACCTGGGCTAGTGGAAGGTGTCCCTGCTCATGGCAGGAGGTTGAAACTAGATGAGCTTTAAGGTCCCTTCCAACCCAAACCATTCTATGGTTCTATGAAAAGATAAGTTTGCAGTTCTTTTCAGCACATTTTCACCTTTTGTGGCACTGCGTCAGGCCAGCGTAATCCTTAGAATATTAAAATCCCCACAGTAGATTTAACTGCAAAGACACACATCAGTAGCTATTGGAATTACTGTCTTTTATAGCTTTTTTCTACTTCAGTTCTCTGTATTCCTTGTCTGTGATTGCAAAACTGTGGGAGTTTCACAGTTCTCTGTGCAGTGCATAGAGAACACAAGGTGTGAAAAGGGCAATCCTTTGATATCTGCATGTGTTTCAGATTTGCCGTAAGCTGAATGGAATTCGTTTCACCTGTTGCAAAAGTGCCAAAGACCGGACATCCATGTCAGTGACACTGGAGCAGTGCTCCATCTTGAGGGATGAACATCAGCTTCACAAAGACTTCTTTATTCGGGCACTGGACTGTATGAGAAGGTATGTGGAGATTTTTGCATATCTCTTGCATTTTGGGCTGAGCCAGGAACTAAGTGTGGTACAAAAGAGCCTAAAGTCCTGATTTAGCACAGCTTGACCAGCAGCATGCCAGCTGGTAAGTCACTTCTGCATGCAAGGGCTTCACAACTGTGTGTTTTAGCAGTAACTAACAGGTTCTAAGATAGGTAAGTGAAGCCTTGGAAGTGTCACCACTACTCTAGCAGTTGACCAAGGTAAATAGCAGTTATTTTAACAATTTCTTAGGCTTTCACAAGACTTAACAACCTTTTATGACACTGTAAATAAAAAAATGAAAGTTAGTTTCTGTTTTAAGATATATTTTTAAAATATTTATGCATTCATTAAAAATTTGTGTAAAACTTATACAAATATTGTGAAAGCAGTATAAATATTTTTTACAGATGGCAATTCTTCTTACCTGATGTTATTAAAAATAAAGTTAGTTTGGACTGATGGTGTTGCCATTAATATCTGATAAAATCTTTACTATGCTTTAAAAAAATAAAATTTTTAATCCTAAATTACAGCTGTGCAGAAATTGAGGCTGATGCTATCAGCAGTGTGTAATTAAAAGATGTAAAGATTTCTGACTAAATGACCCTGATGAATAAAAAAAAAACAAATTGAGCAAACAAGTTTTGATCATGAAATGAATCCAGATGCTATATTCTCTAAAGAAGCTTTCATCATTGGCTTTAATCAGTACTGCAGCATGTTTTCTATAAGAGTTTAAAAAATGTATCCACAACATTCAAATTAGGTCCCTAGCAAATAAAAAGGGTCACTGCAAAACCAACAGAAAATGTTCTGGTTCAGCCAGCAAAGAGTCGTATCTTGCACTTCTGTGAAACACAACTCATTTCTATGTTGGATCTGGATCATACTATGTAAACAATCATGTTTAAAGTCTGTAACTGGTAATTCCTGACCTTAATATTCAGTATAGTCGGATTAGGTGTTTAATGTCTACATTAGCACTGCAGGTTCACGCAGATAAGGTCCTTTTGTCTTTTGGCAAAGCTAGATATTCTAAAGAAACAAAGTAATGGTTACAAAGAGTAATTGAGCAGAGGACTGAGATGGCTTCAATGCAGGTTTGTTTTGCAAGGTGCTAATGCAGTGTCCTGTATTAAAATGAGGTGTATAATTTTGTACATACCTTGCAAAAATCCCTTTGTCTCTGCAGTATTTCAGTGAGTGAATAATTTGTGTGCAGTCTTTCATAACCTCATATTTTACCATTAATGAACAATTTCTGAGTTTTCTGTGTTAAATTTCATTTATGTTGGCATTTCAGATGTTGGGTTTTTTTCCTTTGATGTCTCCAATAAATACGAAAGTGTGTAAGCTATAGTAAATTACCAGATACAAGCAAACTAGTTACATAAAACCATTATTATGTTAGAATAGCATTGAACAGTAGATTGAAAAAGTTTCACAGATACAAATATGATTTTAAAAAGAATGAAAAACCAAACCTGGTATTCATACAGCCTTGTTAGTATGAAAGCGCAGTAGGTTTTTGTAGGCTAAAATGTAAGTGGCTTTGCATGCTTTTTTATCGCATAACTGATCTGAAGGCTGAGAAGATTAACGCGTCTGTTCTGTTTGAAGGTACCAGTAAATTGGAGCTGCAGAGGAATGGTGAAAAGCCCAGAAAATCTGCAGAAAACTTAAAAAAATAAATGAGCAGATGGGTAGATGAGGTTGAAGCACCATCACAAAAGTTACTTCTATGATTTTACTGTAGTTTTGAACAGAGAAAAATTTTATCCTGCTAATATCCAAAAAAATTAACTTGAAACAGCCTTGAACTGATGTTAGATGCTGTGTTGGATGGAAGGTAATAATTTCGACTTGGGAAATTGTAGGGTGGTAGGATTGTCTGGTAGGGTTGTCTGGGTGGTAAGATTGGGGTTTAAAGCAAAAGCCTTGCAATTAGTGTGGCAGTGGCGTACAAAATAACCTGCACCATCAGGATAAGAAATAAATAGATCTTTTACCTGGGCTAGTTTTGATCTGTGTAACATTGTTCACGTAAGTGGAGGTTGAAAAAAAAAAAAAAAAGAGGCAAACTATTTTTTTCTCATGAGCTGGCAAATGAAAGCCCAGAAATTCAGAACAGAGGAAAAACAATGTCAAATGGGGACACACAGTGCTTAACTCCATGGTGCTCTCACCAAGAGCTGCCTTTAGGTGCTTTTTTTGGTATCTTTGGTGCTGCATACATTCAGCAGGGACTGTTTCTCCCTCCCCACTGCCCATCTGTTGCTGGATGTGCTTCTGGAACAGTGCTGGATGACACAGGCTTCCCTCCCTCACCACCACTGACTAGGTAGTGTGGCATGGACCCTCCAGTTGGGCTCTCTACTTGTAGGCAGATGGAGAAAGGTCAGTTGCAAAGAAGGGCAATTTGAGAAAGCAAACTGGGAAGGAAAGAGCAGTCAAGCAAAAGAGGTGAGGGGGAAAAAGCCATTATTTCCACAGGAAAACAGACGGTGTTTCGACTGCATCTCAAGTATTTTACCTGAGGGAAGTTTGGCAGCTGTGGTTTTGAGGTTTGTGTGAATGAGGTCAACAGACTTGTTTGATAATCATTGTGATACTTGATCCTTTCTTTTTGTTTGATTACTATTGCAGAGTGTTATTTGAAAGATTATACTGTGCATTTCTATGCTTTTCATTGACTACCTGTAGAAGCTTTTAGAATGATTTTCACATTTAAAAGAACCTATTTTGTTTTAAGAGCAGACAGACAAAAGCTCTGTTTGCCATTTAGTTTATGATTTTAGCGATTTTCCCCTGATGAATCTTCTGTAGGTCACTTAGTTAAACTCTGCCAGTCAAATCCCTTTATGTTGATTGCCACAAATCACTTCTAAGCCTTTCAAGAGAACTACTAGAACAGAAAAATTCAATTTTAACATCCAGAATCCTAATGGCCTGGATTGATCTTTGGAAGGCTTCTTTCAAGAGTTAACAGTAGGAGAGATAGAGGACTGTGAAACAGAGTGCTAGAAGCAAATGGTGAATCAAAAGCAGCCTCTATTTGAAACGCCATGATTTTGAGATACGAAAATTATAGAGGTGCCTGTGTAGCTGTAAAGCTTTTTCTTTTCCTGCCAGTGCTGACACAGCTTTGCTGGCTGTTGTAAAATGGAAGCATGTGCTTATGGGTTTGTGTTTTCTGGCCACCAGAAGTTTGGAGATACTGACTTCTGCATGCTGCTGTTTTACAGCTTCTCTGATGTCCCTAGAATTTTGAGCAATTTCAGATGTTTTGGTGTGTTTGCTTTAATATACATTGCACAGTGCTGTTTTGAAAAATAACTGCCAGTAGCTGTTATTTAATGACTTAGTTTGTAAGTGGAATCAGTGGCTTGTAGTGATAAACTGTATGTTTTTTGCTTCCTAAATGAGAAAAAGGAAGAAAGAAGAAAAACTGTACAAAAATGCTTCCATTAGTTGTCCCTTTAGCCTATGAAAAATATGGTGAAACGATGAGAGGAATTCCAGCTTCTCATCACTTAGCATATATAATACGTGGATTTGTCTTCTGGGTGCAACTCTAGCCATTATGGTGTTGCAATTGATGTGTATGCGAAGCAGCTATTCCATAAATAATTCTTCATGTTGTAGTTTCCTTGGTATGTGTATGTGATGTGCATTGATTTTAGTGATAGGCATAGTGTAGAATGAGGAAAATCAATACATTATCTCCTTCTGTATCAAATGCTTGCAATTCACATCATATTGAAATCATATTTATAATATTGCTGATGCTTTCCGATCATAATCTGTCACAGTCATCAATATTCTGTTCCTATTTTTCCCTTCCCCAATACGGGAATATTTCCTGTCATTCGATGTTTACTGTATTCCAAGAGGCGAGGGAGAGACAAAACTGATTTACCCGAGTTCCTTTCAGTATCTGTCAAAGGATTATACTTTTTGTCTTTAGAGCTGGCCGCTTACCAGGAAGGTTGGACTCTGGTAAGCAGCACACTAGAAGCAGTTCAGTAAAATTCATTGGATTGTCTTTTTCCCTTTTTTTTCTTTTCTGAACCTGTTTACTTTTAAAGTTTCCGTGACAGGGCTCCTTTTGGAGGCCTCGGGTACTGAGTAACCTCAGAATCTCCTGGGTTTTGAGTATGTTCGCAATAAAGCCTCAAAAGTAAAAACAAGCAAATGAAATGACAACTTCACTGTATATGGTGAAGCCTCCAGGCTTTCTGCTTTATCATCATTCTTAGCAGGGCACAATACCTGTCAGGTATTTCAGACATTGAATACAAAATTTGTCTCAATGTAGGACACACTGTTTTCTCTTGAAACAGTGTGTCAAGGATATTTCAGGTAATTTTAGATAAATTGCCTATCAAAAACCTGATTGAGTCATAAATACAGAGAATGAATGGTCTGGGCAACAAGGTGTGGGATCTTGATGGCCCAATTGTGAAGCAAACTGTTACTTTTTAAAGAGCTGTTTGAGGGCATCTTTTCTTAGAGATCATCTCAAAGATTTGTGGGTAGAGAAGAAGGGATGGCTGTAACAGCTCTTTATCAGATGGTCTGGGCAGAACTTATTAAGTCCAGGCTGAGATGACCTTGGCCATGGAAGGCCCTGTACCAAGCACACAGTGCTGCAGTTGCTGCATGGCCTGGGAAGCAGAAGCAGAGACAGGACCAGAGACCGGGATCCATGTGCAGACAACTGTTGTTGACCAAGTATCAAACAGTAGCTTGAAAAGGCTGTGTTAAATCTAAGGTTTTCTAATATGAGGACTCTGTTTCACAGAACTGATCTTTATAATGTATCTTTAAAGTAATGGTCTGGTTTTTAAGATTTCCAAAAAATAAGGAAACAAGGAAACCCAAACACACTTTATTTGCACCTTGTCAGGCTCAGGAAGTTCATTGGTGAGGTTCAGGCTTCTACAGGGGCAAATTAGGTAAGTAAAATTAGCAGTTGCTTTGTAATACATTCTCACACATTTTGTCTGCTCCACTGGGGTCAGATATTCAAGTCCATGTTTTCAGGGGCATGTTTTCTAGCTGATCGAAGAAGTTTCATTTCTCTTGTACCTCATTTCAACAACATCTTCCCAGATATTCAGACTCCTTTCTCATCAACACCCCAGTCAGAGACCTGAGAACTCTGTCATGAGAATGTACTCATCTTCCTCTTTTTCACCAGATTAGTGCTTGAATAGTGCCCTCTGATTGCTCCTTCCTCCTTTGTGATGCATGTGGCTGCCTTTGTCTTCTCCAGAGCAGGTGGGGTAGCTTCATAACAATGTAGAGAGAGCAGCGGAGAACATCAGTCCCCCTGCCTCATTGCCTTTGCTTCATGTTGCATCGGTCACCACCTGCCATGGAGAAGAACAGCAAGGAAAAGTCTTGTCTAACCCCTTGACCTGGCAGACGTTCAGCATAAATTAAATCCTCAAAGCGTGTACCTGCTGAATTTTAACAAGTCCTTGTTAGGAAGAGGTGATTTGAGATTCTAGCAGGAGCAGGCTCTTACAATAGTTATATGTCTCATACCTTTATTACCTTGGAGCAGAATATCAACTCCTGCTCATCAGGGTAGAGGTTCTAGTAACCAGCACAAAAGAAAAAGCTGTATTCTTTTTACTTCTTTACAGGACGTTTGAAATTTGAATTTTACCCATTCAAAATGAATGAACAATTGAAAGTAGAATCTCAATGGAAAACATTGTGTAACCTTAATTATAGTTGCTCTTCCCCTGGAACCTATAATAATATTATTGGACTACACACTGGGGAGGAAGGGAGTGTTCAAAGGCAACAGTAAAAAACTTTGCCGCTCTTTGCAAGGAATATTCAGAGCTGTGAGCCAGGCTATGTCACCAAAACCCCTAGCTTTTCAGCAGGCAGTAAACCAGAATTTCTGAAGTCAATGCTTAGTATTCCTGTCAGTCCAGGGGAGGAAGTACCTGTAAGTAGTGTGTATCATTTTGGCACCAGCCTTAGGTGAGTGAATCCTTGAAATGCACCTTCTTCTCCTTCATTGATTATGCAGGAAAGGTGGGTACCTTCCTACCTGAGGACTCAGAACCGGACAGTAAATTTTAACTGACGAACAGTAAAATATACTAACATAGCATTGCACTGTATTACAGGGGGGGAAAAAAGTCCTTTTTCATTAAAAAAGAAACTGGCCATTTTTGTGTTTTAGCTTTGTGAGAAGCAACAAACCTTGATTCCCTGTGACCTTTTTTCTGAAGGGAGTCCTTGCCTTCTGACTTACACATGTATATGACACAGTTCTCCAGAGGAGAACCAGATTTAATGGAATTCCTATCATAAACTCGCCCTACTCTAAGTTCTTCTGCTCTGATTTGTACTTTCTGTTTCTGAGATATCAACAGGGTAAATGATCTGTTATCTAGCCCATATTAATATTTGCCTTATCTTGACCCAAATGAGAGTCTAGAGACCTGAACTGTGCCTTTTCTCTCAGTGCATGTTTTAATTATTCAGTAGAGGCAATGAGAAAGGTGTGTAATTAATTACCAGGTGCACGCTAGGATCACTTAGTTTTCAAAACCAGCCAAATGAAAAAACCTTATCCAATAAATTTGCTTTCCCATTTAGTACCACAGTCTGTGTTTGGATCCTTAATAGTGCAGCAGTGACTTTAGTCTCTGCATCTTTATTAATTAAAAAAGGAAAGTGCCTACACTGTTTGCACCCCTAATGTAAAGTGTTTGTCACTTTTGTTGTACATAGATTATAGGACCATAGTTTTCCTGGATTTCACCTGCTGTGAGTGGGCAAATCTAGCATGCAGATTCTAGCATTGAGATTCTTCTAGTCATCCATGGAAGACTATTAATTGCTTCATTCATTCGGTACTTTAATGCTTATGCCATTGCTTATTCAGATCTTCCTGTGAAAGACTAGGTCTTACCTGAAATCAGAAAGTAGATGCATTTTATTCACCAGAGTGAGGAATACCAGGTTTCTTCCTATTATATTTCACTTCTGTTAAGATTTTCTGGGAGAGTGTGTGAGGAAAGTCCATGCATATTTATCACCTGTTAAATCTCCGTGTCCCACAGCTGAATTACTATGGCTCTGACCACATACAGCTAAATCTCTCGGGAAAAGCCGCACTGCCAAGTCTAAAATTTAGATAAGAAGGGAGCAGGAAATAAGAATAAGCGGGTAGTAACAGCATACAATAGCTGGCTAAATTTATCATGGATCCAATCTCTTCAAGAATTTATCTGCCTCTAAAACAATATTCCTCTCAGAATAATATAACATGGGCAGGGAGAGTATTTAACTTCCTTCCTGCAGTCCCAGCCATGTACAGACTGTGGAGAAGTTGGAGGGGACACGGGAAAGAGTGGCACCTAGCTGCTATTCCAGAAAGGTAGTTTTGTAATAGAAGTTGCTGCATTTCTTCGGGAGAAAAACGATGCAATGTCAGGCTATAGTTTTAGTTGGCTAATGCAGAAAGCAGATAATAGACACTTTGAGGTCAAGTTTTGCTCTCAGTTTAGGCTCCCTTAATATCTTTATCAGACTTAGTTTCTTTTGGAGTACTCCCTGTTCACATAGTCATCATCTGTTTTCATCCAGCATCCCCGTTCCAGTTTTCTTCCATAGGATCCCTGCCTTTTCTTATGCGTTTGATTGTTGCTGTTGTTTTCCCCTTCTGTCTGCTGCTCTATTTCCCTTTTAAAGTGATCATTCCCATGTTTCTTTCTCTCCTGCAATGTATGATAATGTTCTTCGGCTTTGAAGAACTCCTCTGAGAGTAGTCTTACTTAGCTCAGTTCAGGAGTGAGTTTTAGTAGTGGTTTCTAGCTGTAACTCTCTGAGGCAGCTTTGATTTGGTGAATGTTATTTCATGAATGTGTCCTCATTATTACAGCAACCTCTTTCACTGGCATAGCTAGCAGCAGCACATTGTTTCTCGGTGTTTCCTTGCCAGTAGAAGTCATGGTAACTGTCAAGAGTGAAGTGACCAAAGGAGTTTCCATTTGGACTGTTTATTATGGATTTCCCGTTTCCATGATGTTATCTGTTGTTGTTTGGAACTACACTCAATAAGAGAGCCAGCAGCATTATATTGGTATCCTGCTCTCTCGATCATACAGAGATAAATTTGCGAGATAATTTTGGGAACCTGTGTTCTTAATAGCCTAAGCCTCTAGTATAATCTGTATGAATAGGAAGTATGTGTTTATAAGGAAGTTAATGCAAAGGAAAGGTTGGAGCCCTCCCAAAGTGCACAGCCAAATCACTCTACAGTTGACTCCTACTGTTCTAACAGTTAAAGTGGTTTCTGCAACCCTGGGGCTTAGTAGTGCTGTAGCTGTATTGTGTCTCCAAACATTGCTAGTGCCAGAATCACTGGGCACTTGGCTGTGCATCTGCAGTGCTGGTTTTGTGCCCTGCTGTGTGCTTACTTCCCTGCCAGCTTATCTTCTCTCCCCAACCCGGTGTTGCTGCCGTGTGTGGATTGTCTTCCAGCAGTGGCTTTTCTCCTCTGTTGGAGATGCTCCTACTGCCCCAGGTAGGTGTCTGAGCAGAGTTTCTATCTGTGCAGGGCCCTGGGATCCCAGGCAAGGCTTAGCCAAGTTAAAGTCTCATTGACAGGGGACGTCGGAGGGTGAGAAGTAAATCACTGTTCCCTGTAACTTCTATCATGGGATTAAATATTTGGGGTATATGACTTAGCCTCCTACTTAGACCAGATGTTAATGAGGCAAGAGATGCCTCTGCCTGTGGTACTTGGAACTTTCACTTAGCCTTCTGTGAAAGATTTCGTAGTATTGTGGTATTAGGGGTATCATTCTTTATTAAAATTATTTATTTTTTTTATCCCTTAAAGAAGTAAATAGTGGGTTTGGGAGTAATTTGATAACTCTTGAAATATTCTGAACCTCTGTAATTTTAATATAAACACTGTTACTGGCAGGACTAAAGCCTACCATACCAGCGTAACTCCGTGAAGGAATATGAGGTCAGGTTTGTGTTTCTTTTTAGGGTGAATAGAAGTTTTCTGTACCCTTTCATGGCTTCTAGACTTTCTTGGGGAATGATTGTCTGAGGCCCCACTGAAGTTTTTCCACAGTTTGGCATTTGCAAGAAATCTCTTTCTACTCCTCTCATTAATCATATGTGTTTCCTCAGGTATAAGCAGCTTTAGTCTCATGCTACAGCCTCCCCCTTGGACCGTGTCTCTGCAACTTGACTGTATTTCCTTACACTGGTGTGTGAACATAATAATCTTTGAGGTTTCTTATCCCTCACTTGAAGTCAACTGAAATCAGTTAGCATGCCCAAAGGCTGCAAGAATATACAGATGCATCTCCCTTCCCCTCACAACAAGCACTAACATGTAACCTCTGCTTCCATAGGAAGACAGACTGAAAAGGCAGCAAATTATTATCAGCAGTAGATCAATGAGCTGCACCTTGCTTTAAAAATAGAAGTATTTTATCCTCAGCCACAGACCCACCCCACTCAACAGCATTGATATGAAGAACTTGTTTAGAATACTTGAGAAAAGATTAAGAAGCAATCTGATTAGTCATATATTTATAGGAAAAGCCTTGCTCTAAGATCATCTCATTAATAGTTTGTGTCTTGAGTAAACTGATAACTCTGATGAAAATGTTATTCTTGCCAAAATAAAGTTCTCTATGAACATGTTACAAAAAAAATCACTCCTTACTGCTCCAAAGTTGTTGATTTTTTAAAAAATTTAAATCCATTTTTAGCTTATTCATAACTGTTAACAGTGGAGAATCTACAGATTGCAAAGTAATCAGCAACAGAAAGGTGTGCTGAGCATCATCCAGCAGTCTCCCTTGAGGTGGTGAGGTAAACAGAAAAGGGGAGTGTCCACAGTAGGTTGTTTTGGAATGTTTTTCATAATACGTTTCAGCCAGGAAACAAAAATCAGCACCTTTAATCTGGTTTGTTTTGGGGTTTTGTTTGGTTTGGGTTTTAACTCAATTATTTTAACCAAGACTGGCATGGTCTGTGTTCTAAGTTTGTAATAACATGGCTGAAGGAAGCTACTAAAAATGGCTGAACTAGCAGTCTGTCAAAGGCATTATCAGCTGGTTTTGAGAATATCAAAGTACCATCAGACAAAGGGAGGCAGTTACAATATCATCTCGTTCTCATATAATCATAGAAAAGTTAGGGTTGGAAAGGACCTTAAGATCATCCAGTTTCAACCCCCCTGCCATAGTCAGGGACACCTCACACTAAACCATGCCACCCAAGGCTTCGTCCATCATGGCCTTGAACACAGCCAGGGATGGAGCATTCACAACTTCCTTGGGCAACCCATTCCAGTGCCTCACCACCCTAACA
>JBCJKH010045501.1:0-17221 GCA_039877255.1 Loriculus beryllinus | reverse complement strand
TCAACTGCTCTACCCCTGTCCATCAGTTCCGTAGCCCCATCGTAGAAGGCCACCAAATTGGTCAGGCAGGATTTCCCTTAGTGAAGCCATGCTGGCAGTCTGTGAATTGATTCTGGAATCAAGAAGATTCTTGATTCTCAAGAAGAGTCTGCTTTGATAATATTGGTTATAACTGGTTAGAATATTTATTCATGAGTTTTTAAAAAAACACTGTCATGCTCAGCCTTTTCTGTTTCACCTTTTGTTATCATCAGTGTGCATTTAGAATATGCTCTGTCCTACTTATATGTTGCTAAGTAAAGTTGCTAGGTATTTTCTAAGATGTCCTCTCTCATTTAAGATCTTAACATAAAAAAGTTGCAACATGAGTTTGTTTCCTGAAGAAAATGTGAAACTTTCTACTTGCTTATCATTTCTTATTTGTATTGTATTCTTCACTTTGTCACCCATATAGCAACTGCTGTACGTGTGTGCACATGTACTAAATGCCTTTCTTTTAATAATCACTAGATAAATGTTTTAGAAGTAGGTCAAAAGCTGAGATTTGAGCGGATGTGCAAACAGTTCTTAATGTCAAATGGTTTTGGCTCAAAAAGCTTATAATTGACAAGCAAAGGATGAGATAAAGAAAGGCACTTGTATCTTTTTCACATCCTGTTCAGGATAAAGATGAAAAGTCACATCACTTGCTCATGACCACACAGTCCTTTCCTTTGTTGAAAATTGAATTTGGATCTACTTTTCATAAACAGAGACTTTTCTCATTGCCTTGCTTGTGTTAAACAGAAGTTGTGATGCTGTACTTGCATGTGCAATAGCAATACTTACAGGTTCATTGCCTTACTGACACTCACTATTCTGCACATTAATAATTTTCTCACTCCCTGTTGTTACTTGGGTTCATGCTTACATGGCTGAGTTCACATTCACTGTCTGCACAGTTAAAGCCTCTTTCCCTCCTGAACTCTGCTTAACAGGTGCATGAACTGCCTGAGCACTGGTGGACAATCCTTCTCAATGTCACACTGAATAAAGTCCTCTCTTGCTTTCTTGCTGTGCTGCTGCTTAGGGGAGAAGGTTGCTCCCTGTTTCCTTTCTCTGTAAAATCTTGCTGCTATAATGGTATTATCAGCAAATTTGTAGATAATTACTTTAAATATAGCTTGACGTTTCTGTTACACAGACTAACATCATTTCCTGTGTGAAGATGCTGCTTGAATTAATTCTTAAAGTGAGCTCGTGCATGTCAGATCACTAATACACTCTTTATTTTCACTTTTGTGAAGTGCAAGTGACCCAAGAGGTGCTGCCAGGCAGACGAGTATTCATTTTACTGCTGTAGGACTGTTTTTCCCCTGCTACCCTGCCTTGCTGAGCTCTGTAATTTACTGTCTAGTGTTCCTCTTGGAACTCGCTTCCTCCTGCGCTTTCTTGAAGGGAAAATCACATTGTTTCATGAAGCCCTTAGAGTGGATATGACCTTATGCTTCATGCTTACTGTGCTCTACAGAAGTATTAAGAAGGTTGGTTCTGGTTATTTTTGTGACCAAGGTTACTGTCTGCCTGGCTATAATTTGTGTAATTTTAATCCAGTAGATTAAAAGTCAGTAAAATATATTTCTGGCTAAAAAGGACTGAAATCACCTTTCATTGGTGCCTTGACAAGGCACCATTGCATACAGCAGTTTTGCCTGCTCAGTATGTTGGTCTGTGTGGTATAGCCCATAACATGCACACTCAGACATAGAGTCAAATAAAATGTAGAAACGTAGGAGTCGGTGCATTTCATTTTGTCACATGTTGCTGGTTTATTCTGTGACTTGATGAAAAGATTATTTAAAAATGGTGTACAAACTTCACAAATATTCTTTCCAAGACAAGAAACAGCTTTTAGAGTACTTTTATTTCTGTATCACTGTAGCTTCCGGTTGTTTCACATGCCTTGACTGGCAATTAAAATTCAGCTAAAAGACTTGAGACCTTTGTGTCCTGAGTTGCCCTGCAGGTTTACTGTCTTCAGATGAAGATACTTGTTTGTAGATTAAGATTTTACTGAGCTGGAAGAGCTGGGGAAATTCAATCACTTGATATAAGGTGATAGAGCTGTTGTTCCTGGTATTTCAGGGAGGATAATGAAACTTGAGTGTGCCGGCATTTTTCAAATCAGACACTTTTTCTCACTTTCAGACAATGGGTGTTTGCTGGTAGGAGGGTGCTGAGCAAACACATAGCACACTAGTCTAGAAAGACATTTGTAGTCTTAGCTGATTAAGTTATTCTGTGAAAGAGGTATCTCAAATTTGATGTTTTAATTTCCAAAGGCAATCATTCTTCCTGCTGTCATGAAGAGTCTTCCTCCATGCAGCACAATAGGGACAACAAAACTCATTTTAGTCTCAATTTAAGTTTAATTCCAAGGTAAAACTTGAAATGAGGTGGTAATGAACTTGCACGCACGGTTTTGATTATCTCCTGTGTGCTTATACAAGCACTCAGACACAGTACAGGTACTTTCCAGACATGGTTCTGTTCTGAGAATGTTTGTCTCTTGGGCAGATTAAAAAATGAAATTTTCTGCTTTGCATGCCCTTAGAGTTAATATAGTGAGAACATCTGGAATTCAGCTCTTACGTTTGAATGAGACCCACCAAAATACATCCCCAAAAGAAGAAAAGATAATCATGATACGGTAACTGTAGGAAATAATGAGTTAGTAAGATAAAGAGACTAATCCTATGAAACAGAGAATGATCAAACCAATTAAAAATATTTGGAAAGGAGAACTCCTAAATGTGCTTCAGTTCCAGCTGTGCAGGTCAATGGGTGCTGCAGTGATAACAGCCAGTTTCTCCCTCAAATTCTTTGAATTTAGAAATTTATGTCTTTTCTAAAATATTGATTTGTGCCCTGTATCTTTAATACGCTCAGTGGACAAACAGCCTTTGTCTGAAATACAGCTGGAGTAGCTATAGGAAAGTCCAAGGTTCTAAACTGACAGACACTGGTTAGAAATATACACACCTCACAGATGAGGTAACAAACATTCCAACACATGGCATTCTGTAGCATGAACTTTATTGATTTCTATGATTGGTGGTTATATATTACCATATAGCCACACTGGGATAGCAGAAGTCAAAAGACCTTCTCTCAGAAAGCACCAACACTTGCTATTGCAGTGAGCTGCTTTATTCAAATACTGAAAGTTTGTTATTACTGCATTACAAAATGCATTAAGCATCCAGTTTCCGTTGTAAATGAAGCAATGTATTACCTCAATAGCTACTTTTGAAGCTATCTGCTACTTCAAACACAGATGTTAAAACTAATGGAACTAAATGAACCCCCACTGAATTGTAATCCTTGAACAGAGAAGTGCTTTTTAGTAAGGTTTTCTTAATTATAAGGTTTATTAAATGAAATACATATTACAGTGGAGAGGAACAAGTCAAATGATCTTTTATGGCAAAAATAAAAACTTTAAACTTGCTACCCATACTCCATTGGGCATGGAATGCCAAAAGGAAAATGAAAAGACATTTAATCTTGTTGCAGAGCTTAATGTTCTGTACCATATTGTAACATAGCCCAAGCCAGACAATTGCTTCCTCATAAGTCTTTTTTTTTTTTCCTTTTATTCACATTACAGAGAAAAAAAATCAAGACTGTCCATTCAAAATAGTCTGTAGTCAAACGAGCTTGAAACGTTACATTGTTAGCCATCCTGTTTGACCATATTCACGGTGCTGGAAAGAAAATCTAAGGCTTGTGTGGTTCATTTTTGTAAGTGATGCAGTGGCAGCGCAAGTACGGGCTGGAGATCACAAAGCACTGTAACATGGGAGAAAAAACATTGGTATCGCCTCTTTAGGGAAACAAATGTTCATAGAGAACTCTTTCCTTGCCCCCAGGTTGCCTCTTAGTTCTTCAATGGTTAATTATTCTAAACTCAAGAAAACATCATTGCACTGATGTAAAATTGTAATTTTTTTCCACTGAAAAATTCCAGTTTAGGATGCCATATCATGTTTTCGATTTTCTACAGTATTTTTACATGTATTGTACCGTACCTGGGAAAATGTCATGTACTATTTCATGCCCAAAAATATTCTGCATTGATGTACATAGACTGATAAGTCGAATTGATGGCCTCTCACATGATTTTAGCTTTGTTTGAATCTCGAATCTGCTACCATTAAGTGTTCATGCAAAGAGAAAACTGAATAAAAATAGGGCTAGTAATAGCACTAGTGAGAGTTGAATAAAAGAAATACTGCTTGCCTGTTTTGACCATGTTGTACAAGAGGAGGAAGGATGTTGTTAACTTAGTGGTACCTAACCAGTGCACAGCAAACTCTGCCCCGTGTGTATATGAATGAGATAACAAGAGACGCCTGTAGCTTGACAGTGGTAATTTTTAAAACTCACTTCTGCTGTTAATTGCAGCTTTTGTGTTGTATTGATTTTATTGCAGCTGTCACTAGCAGCACATTAATAGCATGTTACAGAACTTATTTTTAACTAACGCAAAATTAAATACTAATAAAATGAGACAGGCTTAATTCTGGCATCCTTTTTACGTGTAGGCTGGGCTTTGATGAGATGATGTGAAGCTGATTTAGTTTTTAGTAAAGGTTATTTGAGAGTTAAACTATGAAAATGGTTGACATCTTTTAAAAAAGAACATTGCATACTTGTCCATATATAATTGTGCTTATGGCAGAGGATAATTTAAGCAGTTTAAAAGTCTTGATCTCTGCTGTGTTCTTACCAGTGCAGCAAATCTATGCCAAAAAGGGAAATTGTTTAGTTACTGGAAGCCTGTAAGTGCTGTCCAGCAGCCCCAGAAACGTGTTATTAACCAAAAGACAAGGAGAAGGAGGTACTTTTTCATAGTTCATTGGCTGTGAGCAAGTGCTGGAGACGGCTGTGAATGCTGACACATCTCACTGGGCCTGGAGAGGCACTGTCATTCCCAGGGCAGTTAGTGTGGGATATGTTAACAAGATAATTGAAGGGCATTAGCATTTATTAGAAATTAAAAGGGAAGCAGAATTCCTTAAGGCCTGCAGTTGTAATAGGCATCTGGGGGGGATTAAGTGCTTCTAATTAACAACCTATGTGCTTTTTGGTTGAACTGTAGGTTTTTCTATCTGACCACCTGGCTTCTGGCTCACAGTTACTCAAGCCAAACACTTTAAGCACGTGAATAAGTGTTACTGGTTTTCTTAATGACAAAAAAAGCATGAGCAATACCAAAATTAAAATGTCTCAGAATTGACTGGGTATAGAGTATGAAACAGGAGGTGCTGAAATTGTCCTCAGCACAATCTCATTCAGTGTTGTGTTCTAGGGGCACTGAAGTTACTTCAAAAGACAGGGACTTTCTGGAAAACTGGTGCAGCATTTATCTAAAGTGGAAGCACCATCAGATAGTGTCTTACTGAAATGTTTCTTGAACTGTTTACCTTCCAGCATGCAGAATTACCAGCATACATAGTAGATTGTACTGTAGCAAGTATAATCCACCATCCCAGTGAGGGAAGATTTATACCCTCCTGCTATCTTCCATATCCTATCATGGGGAAAGAAGGAAATGCTCAAACATTGATACTGGCTTGCTGCTACTTCAGAAGGAAATAGTGGTAGATTATAAGTGAATAAGTTATCCACAAACTCTTTGGTGTTTCTAATTTTATGTGACATGTTTTGGAATTTTCATAGTAAAGCACTTGTTTTTTCCACAGTTAAAAACACTTCAGATAGTATCGGCAATTAGCAGAAAGCCCCACTTCTGAACTGCTTTACACTTAAACATGCAGCTTGCTGTGGATGTGTTTGGGGATATTCGTTCTTAAAATGTCTCAATGACTTCAAAATTGCAGGAATTGGCAGATTTCTGTAGCTTTTTGCAAGCTGCAGGTCCCAAGGCATTGTAGTGATGACTCTGGTGAGAATGTCTTCTCTGTACTGATCAGGAGTTTGAGATAGCACAGTCTGCCATACAGAAAAAAAAAAATACAATATTTTAAAGATGTAGTGTCTGATGGTTCAATCCGTGTTTTTTCATCTATCAGTGACTTAGCTCATCATTAAGTGACACTGCAGTGTAGTGAGCTCTTCTTTTTTTCTGTTCAGGGAGTCCTGAATGTAGTTCATAGAACATATCCTGAGAGCTGTATCTTTCGTCTTTGGCAAACCCTGAATTACTGTGACTGCACTGATCCAAACTATGTTCTTCATTTCTTTGTAACAGTAAGGAAAATGTAGCAGCATGACAGAGAGGAAGGTATTTGCCCCTGTGTTATAATTTGTTTTCTTACTCCTTACTGCTAGCAAAGGCTTTGGGATGCAGGAGGTAAATACATTGCTTATGGAACCTTCAGTCTATAAGTGATCTCAAGTTTTTAAAAGGTCATTTTTTTTCTTGAAATTGTAGGAGGAAAACTGTATGGGTTTGTCGTGGTCAGACGAAAGCAAAAACCTAGCACTTTAGCACCAGCTACTATAAGTATCCCAGCTTGAAACCAGGACAGGGTTTTCATCTCTTCACTGTCCCCATCACTGCAGTGCTATCTTAGCTTAATGTGATAGTCTATGCTAATATTCATTTCTGAGATACAGTGAAGGGAGCTGGGACAGTCTATCTGAAACTTACTGAGAAACCTGCAGCAGCATTTGGCATAAAAATTGCCTTACAAAACTGAGTAGTGACAACAAAGAGAAAAAGCTTGTAAAATATTTCAGCTTCAGTCTTCCTCTTTGGTATCTGAGGAAGAAAAGCCTGAGAACAGGCTCCAAAACAATTTTGGCTGCCTTCTGAATGCTTAAACAAAACAAGTAAAGAGAAAACAGTCATATCCACTCTCAATTTCCTATAGAAAGGATTTGTTCTTCAAAGTCTCTACATATAACCTGTTACCAGAAGGGATGACAGCCACCGTCAAGGTGCTTCATGAGAATTTCAGCCAAGCTCTGTCATTTGCTCTGAAGGAAGTGGTCAGAAAATGCAGCGCATTTGGGATTCAAATAGGTTGTTGCTTGCATTTTATGAAACTCTCTTAGTTATGACTAAAATCCACCTCCTAAACAAAAGGTGTTTTATTGGTAGTACTCTTGGGTGCAATGTCCAAATTGCTACGGTCTGCATCCCAGCCTATGTGTTTTTGGGTAAGTTTTGTTTAGCTGTCGACCTAGTGTGAGTAGGGGTGCTGCATTAGTGCTGCTCGTGGTACCAGCGCCACCATCTAAAATCAGGTTTTGGTGCATTTTGTGATTGGAGAATTTACATGTGTGCTAAATCCCTTTGCATAAATGCACCCACGTACTGTGAGGGACATTAGTACTTGAACAAATGGCTGGGATCAGAACAGACCAGGTATCAAACTGCTAATGTGTTTTAAAAAAAACTGTATCAGTATGTTGGTTGAAAGCAATTAATGAACTGGCATTGTTTATTTGAAATGGAAGAGTGTGTTTCAGATCTTTCCTGTGATTTTTTGTATGACTCATACATTGGTTAATCTCATGAAGAGATGATGTGAATTGGTGTCATTAATCAGCAGCAGTCACATTCCTGCTGTTGTATATCTCAAACTGAATTTGCAGGTATAAAACAGTAAATTACAATATTCAAATTTATACTTCTTGCTGTGCAACACCCTCCTCACTTAAAATGACCCGACTTACAAATGCAATACAGATTGTGATCCTCTTTTTACACCAACAGTTCTCTCTGATTTTAATTCTGTCATTCTACCCATAGATTTGAACATATAGAAATTAACATCAGATTTTAAGTATCATTCTGTATGCATGACTGTTTTGGTTGTACAAGAAGCCTTTTTTGCCTCTTACATCAGCTTTGCCGCTTGTCCTCACCATGGGGGAAAAAAAGCTAGAAAAAATCTTTGCCAAAAGAAGAGGGATGATTCGTGAAGATTTTTCATGGTCAACAGGAAGCATTTAAAATCTGATTAGACATATAAAAGAGATAATTTATCATGGGTTTATGTTTCACTGTGCTATGTGAGCTGAAAATATGATCATATTCTTCCTAGAGCTCCCTTGCTATGACAAAAACAGACCGGAAATAAGTGTGACTCACCAGCCAATTATAGTAGTGCCATAATCTTATGGCAGGGAAATGTCTTGTGTATTCAGAACTTACTCTAACATTGTAATCATCATCATTTCACACCTGCTTAGATCGCTAAGAAACTCCAGATTCAGTTTATGGCTTGGTTGTGTTTTTTTGCTTGGTTCTTTTCCTGCACGAAGACATAGATCACATTTGCTTTAATATTGGTTGCACATTGGATTGAATTTCAAACCTTGCAAAAGAAGTTTGTCAGGAAGGATTTTGCAATTTTGTCCTGAGAATTTCTCATATATGTAATCCTAATACTTTATAGAAGAGTGTCTGGGAAGATTATTAGAACCGTATTTTTTGATAGAAAGAGAAACCTTTGTAGAATTTATGTGTAGTACTGCACAGCAGTATTGGTAAATAGTAGAATGAAACAGCAAATCCTCTGCTTGGAGAATAATAGAGGTGAAAATCATGTTTCAAAAACCACTCAGCTGGCTTGACAGGTAAAGAGGAATCTCTGCTGCGAACCTATCACTTTTCAGTTCTGAAGCTAATCTCTGGTAAGAAGACCAGAATGACTTTGCAGGACTTTAAGCCTCTGCCCATACTTGCAAATTAAAACCCCCTGGGGGATATTTCTAGGACATGATCTCAGTCATGAAATTTTTCAATGTTTCCACGTATGATTATGGTGGATTTTAGCCCTCTCTTAGGTGAACTCAGGGCAGTTTGGTAGTTGGCATGACCAAGGGACTGTTCCCACGTGGCTGCTTCTGGTTGGCAATCTCTTTTGGCCGAAAAGGAAATGCAGATACAGAATGTGAATTTGATCTTGCTGTTCAGCTGCAGCAGCAGGGAACTGCTCAGGGTGGATTTAAACTGTTAATTTAGGTGTCTTAAAAGCAGCAGTGAGGAAAATGGGTTGTGATTCTAACTGGAATGTTTCATTTATTTTTATTATATTTTCACTGTATGAATTTTATCAATGTTACTATTTTACCATGTAGTTACTCTCTAATGTTGAAGGAAGAAGCATTCTTGCAGGAATCTTGGGATCCCTCACAAAGGAAGACACTAATTCTCCTGCAATCAGATGAGATTTCTGAAGCACTGGACTAACACTGGGGGAGATGTATATTATCAAATAGCACATCTTCTGTGCATATTAGATATAAACCTTACAGTCGCCCTTTCACCTATTTTTCAGTGTTAATGGTGTGTTAAAAGTTAACATGGGCAAACAGTAGGGGGTTTACTTCGTAGTGAGCCAACAATTTTGGGACAGAATGAACAAAACTGGGAATTTTTCTGTTTTCCAGATCTGTCTGAAATGCTGTCTAAACAAATTAAAAATGTTTAACTTAGCATTTAATATTTCAGCATTTTCTCTTTGACTTTCTCTAATGTAGGACAGTATTGAAACAAAAATGGCTTTCACAAACAGGAAGCCGAAATACTTCTCTTAGACTTCTTCCCGTCTTGGACTGAAACTGTCAGGTGTGGTCTCTTATGAATAGATCTGGGTTAATGTGTACTGTATTTTCAGGAAGTTTAATATATGCCATACAATAATCAAGCTCTAACTATATTGTGTAGTTTTGGTAAATAACAAAATACCTAATTTGGGAACTGTTTTTGTTATTACTAAACTGTAGTCATGTGAAAAAACAAATGGTGTTCTGATGTTTTATCATCACATATTTAGCAAACAGTAGATGAGCACATGCTTTTGTACCTTTTATCTCAAGTATGATATTTTCCTAAATTTTATCTCAGAATTAGTTTAATGTCTTCCTCTTAATCTAGACAGTACTTACAATCAGCTAATTGATTGTGAATACCTAGTTCAGTCTGTAAGAGTCCACATCTTTCAGGAAGGATGCTGCAGAACAGGATTGCAGGGAGACGTTTCTGTAGGCCAAAGCAGGAGTGAGTTGTGCTGCTCTATTGCCTGCATATGTGGGGTATGCCTCTCTCTCACTTGCCCCTGGATATTCAAAAACAGCTCAGCTGACAAAATTGGTGGGAAATTCAGACATTAATAATTAGTTTTAATTAGTTTGACTTCAATGAGAACACATACACTGGAGATTGAAAGAGAGCAGCTATGTAATTTGACTTTTTACTTCACCATTCCTTCCAAAGTCCCCATGTCTATCTGTGTGATCACATAAGACAGTTGGGTTTCCCTAGATGTGTTTGTGTGGGTGCAGGACCAAATGTCTCCTTGCCTCTTATTAAGTACTACTGCAAGAGTGTGTATTTATGAATCTGGTGCTCTGCACTGAACCATTATGGCCTGTTCATAATAGCACTGAAAATCTCTAATGTGACCAGAGCTGAGCCTCCAGTACCCTGCTGTTTCTGGCCAGCTCCTCTTTTTCTCTGGACAGACTGAGGACCCTCAGTAACAGTAGTATAGTTTTGAGCACAAAAACCTGAGTTACTGTATATTGACTGTTTTTCAAGATCTAGGTGTCATGTCATCGTGACTACCTTGTGAACTTGCAGCTTGGCCAAACTCAGTGGACAAGCCTCATGTTATATCTTGTGCTCTCCTTTTTATGTTCTAAGTAATAGTGTTAGAAAAGTAACATTTTGGTGTTATAACTAAACAAGGGAGAGACAAAAGGAGTAGGGAAATAAAGGATACTGATAAAAAAAAATAGGGAAAGAGTTGCAGTACAAAAGATATAACAGGAAGAGAGGGGTTAAGGTGAAAATCTGATAAGCACATTGTATTGTTGATGTATGTTTAAATACCAGCTGTCTCCAAATCCCTGACGGGATTCAGTTCAGGATTCATATTTGAAGAATACTGGAACAGTATTCTTCAATCTGAACTGCTCATCAGTTTCAGTAATGCCAGTTGTTTGTTTTGAACAAGAGTGGAAATTACAGAATCACATAACGAGCAAAAATTGATTTCTAGCATCTTTTACTGTATCTAATACCATTTAGATTTGAGAAAAAAATTGTATGTTATTGACAACAATATGCATCAGAAAAAAAAATATTGTAAAGATTGTTGATACAGAAGATGTCTTTTATGGTCCACTTCCATTTTGAAACAATGCAGAAACATTTTCTATTTTTAACAAATTATTGGAGGTTTTATTGTATTGACTTCGTATCTTAACATAAAATGTTGCTGCCCAGTATTCTGTTATATGTTTTATCTGAGTTCTGCTCTGAGTCAGCAGTCCTCCAGGACTAGGCTGAGATCTATTTATTTCCTTCTGAAACATGTTTTATTCTTCTAGATATTATAGTGCAGCATCTACATGATGGCCAAGAGATGTTCACAAGGATCCCATCTTTCTCCTTTGAAAACTTTAAGGCTGCCTTCTAGAACTGTAGTGTAGTATGTTGAAACGCTTGGTTCTTCTCTGAAGTATTTAGAGTGAATCACAGTAAGGTGTAATGTAGAAATTAAGCTGCTTTCACTCAAAAAAAATTGTGGGGTTTTGTTTTGTTTTGTTTAAAAAAAAAGCAAGCAAGCAGACAGTATTCTGTTTAGAGTCTCTGAGGGCTGAAAACACACTTTGCAGGGTTTTTTTCTTGAAAGTTCTTGATTGTGATAGTCTTAAATGGAATAAGTGAGTAAGCAAAATTGTGTAAGACTGAGAACTGTTAGCAATCCCTTCTAATTGAAGAAGTATTTGTGCTACTGTTTTTGGATGGGATTAAATAGAAGCTTCTCACTTTTGCCATTTGTCTGTGTCAGCACTGGAGTTTGACAAGAAAAACCCAACAGGCCCAGAAACTGCTTGCTTGAGTCTGTCTGCAAGTCTCTCTGAATTCCTGCTAGCACATGGGGCCCTTGTGTTGGAAAAGAGCCGCCTATCTATTCTACCTGAAGCAGTGCTTTAGGACACTTTGGAATTTCTAGTATCATTAGTACCTGGAGCTGGAAAAGTTCTAACAAGAGAAGCATATATCCCAAAGTGATAAAATGCAACTCCAAAAACCTTCCACAGCGATGTCAGTGTGACTGATAATCAAAAGCCAGACTATGCCCTCATATGTGTGCTTGGCTTTATAAGGACTCTTGAGAGGCTTCTTTTTTCCTCACATCATTTTCATTGTCTCTGCACCACTGCTTAGAGGTTCAAACAATTTATCATCCAAATTTAAAACCAACAGAGAATACCTGCTGTTTTGCCTTTGCCTCATTTGATAGGTATGCAGCATTATCCCAATAGGAGTTTAAGATGATAAAATACCAAGTGAGATAGAAGGCAGACTGAAATGGTTATATCATCATTAAACTTACAGCACCCTTGGCTGTTATGGTGTTATATTGGTGCTATGTTGTAAGCCTCCAATGAACAATTTGAAAGTAAATAAATAGAAATGGAGAGGTGTTCACGTCCCTAGATGTTACGGATTTAGAAGCTTTCACTGTTCCTCTTTAAATTGAGTATGTGTGTACGAAATAAAAACTTGTTGGGTATTTTGGGAGTCTTCCTTCCCTTTGGTGTGAGTTGAGAGTATGGTTTGTGATGGAAAGAACATCCGAAACAATGGTTATACCATCCAAAACGGTAGCTACACCATAACAGGGTCAGATGTCACTGTTCTGGTTGTGCTGAGTGTCAATCAGAAGGCAAATCAATCCAGCTGACATGGCACCAGCTGAATTTATGCTGTTTGCAGGAAAACTTCTACAGCTGTTGATGAGCCACGGGAAGCAGTGTTGTCATGCTGCTAACAGCTGGGTGTAGGCCCTCTCTTTAACTAGATACATTAGTCACTGCAGAGAATGCTTTATGTGTTAGAACACATTGTCACTGCAGTGCATTGAAAAGGATTAGCAGAGCTTAGCAAGGCATCTGTCTGTGATCAAATACTCCTCTTAAATTAAATGCATGTTTAGGTATTCTGCTCAGCCTGTTCTTAGGAAGCTAACAATGGAGTTGGATCCTCTTGCTCTATTTTGAAGATGTGTTACTGAATCTTGCATAGAATGATATGACTAATTTGTGGAACAGAAGTCCCTGTGCATCAGCTGTTCACTCTGGTTTCTCTGGGAGAAGATAGGACTTTTTATGTTGAAAGACACTGATCATTCTTTTCAGCATATCAAAAAACAAATGCACTGTAGGTTTTTCTGTTGGAAATAAAATAATAGAAGAACTGGCTTTTATCTGCATTTCCATCATTACATCTGCGTAAATGTCACCTATGCTAATGGGATTTGTAGAAACATAGATAAAAGACAGTCACACTGTCAATGAGACATGGAGAAAAACAGAACAAGGCAAATGGCAGAAGTAGGAGGGTTCCTTCCTGAAGAGGCAACCTGTAAATTTGTGTAACTCAGCCAGCCCAGAGTAAAGTGTTAGCATGCAAAGCTAAGGCTGTATACCCCACAGTGGCTAATGCCATGGCTGTGCAAACTTACTGAATGTTGAACTTTGTTGCTGCCTAGGTGAATCATTTCAGAGGAAGGAGTTTGGTCTGTATCTCTGCTGTTCCATAGGTGCACATATGAAGTCTGTGGTGGAAGACACCCAGAAGGACAGTCCAAAAGCACCTGGGCTCTGTGACTGGGAAGGAATAGACAGGACTATGAGGGTTGAGCTAGAGCTCTCCATTGTGGGCGTGATGGGGGAGAAGTGAAACCAACAGGTTCACCTCCAAGAGTAGAAAAGGAGTGAGGGGACAGTGCAAAAGGGTCAAAGAGGCAGACTTGTGGGACCCTGGATAGGTTAAGGAAGGAAAAAGAAAAACAGCAGGCAAAATGTTTTTAAAAATATATAAAGATACATGATAAAGGAGAAAATTAACAAAGAGCAATGCAATTAGTCCTCAGCTGATTCCAGATGTTAATGTTATCAGCGTGAGCAGAAGAGGAAGTAAGTTCTGGGGCTGGACCGTGGAAAAAGGTGTTAACTGGGTTGGTCTGATATAGAACAGAGTTATTTCTTTTGGTATAAGCCACAGTGTTGACAAAGTCAGCATATCATACAGTTCCTTGTTCCTTGACAGTTTCTGAAAGAATTTTGTCTAAAATACTGTAAATGCAGTTCTTGCACCTCTCTTGCTATCCAAGCTCAAGAAACTCAACATCGCCTTTTAACATGCAGGTCAGAAGGGCAGGCTTTCTGTAACATGAAGTGATTGCTGCTGTCTTTGATTCACCCTTCTCATTTTACCTGGCATTGTGTGATATTACCTTTACTGTTCTGCAGCCCCTTTATAGTCTGCCAGCATTTTCTTTCTTGAAAGTTAGTATACTTGGGACATGTGCTGCAGAAAAAGCACTGTGTTGTAATTTGTATATTTGGTTATTTGTAGGTCCACAGGGAAAAATGGTGAGTTATCTTTTCATCCCAGAGTATTCATAGTATATAGAAAAGTAAAAATCTTTTAAGTCTTTACTGTCCAAGGGACTAGTAAGGACTCCTGAGTATATACCAATGAAGTATAGTTGAAGTAAACATTATTCTACTTGCAGAGAAGCTACCAAGACTACAATAGAAGAGGTTGAGAGTGATTTGAAAGTATTCCTGCTGCTCTGACAGGACAGTGACTGTGCAACTTCAAGTGATTTAGTAGAAGTTTGCTGTAACCAAATTAGTTCCTGGCTGAGTTGACTTGACAAAGGTATAAGGTAATTACAAGAATGTAGGTGTGAGCCTTTAAATAGAAAGAACTGCTGTTGACTTCCACCAGCACTGGTGAATATTTTAAGGAGTCAATGTGCCATCATTTAAAACTGTTGAAGGATAGTTGTTAATTCTTTCAAAAAGGAGCATGTGCCCATTCTATTTCTGCCTATATATTTCCTAATAGATAATGAAGCAGGACTGAAATGTCTGCAAACACCATGGAGACAGTCTTTTGTCACTGTTGCATCGTGACATATTCATGATCTTATTTTCTTTGCTTCCTTAACTTTTTTTTTAAACTTCTCTTATTTCATTTCTGTTCGATGTGTGTGTTCATTTTAGTGATAGTATAGTTCATCTCATAAGTTATTTAATGTTAAAATGTGAATACTACTCCAAGGGAACTAGCAGGCTTAATAACCTCTTAGACATCTGGTCATCATGCTGCTCATATCAGCTGTAGACACAATAAATATATTGGAGGTACTTATCATAAATTTCTTTCATTGAAATAGTTATATGGTTTCACTTTGTCAAAAAACTTACATGTTGGCTTTCTTTGCTGTTTAAATGCTCTTCTGTTTGTTCCTAACTTCCCCTGTTTAACAGCAGACAAACCCAGGGAGCACTGAATGAATCGGATGATCCCGAAACAGGCTGTCTAACTGATAACAAGCCAACTTCTCGACACTTCTATCCTGTCGCCTTGCTGCTTGTCAGCTCACACTTGCTGGTTGTGTGGCTTATCTTAAGTCTTGCTTTGCTATTAGCCAAATATCAATAAACTTCACTCGTGTTCCTTTCTTTTCTACAAACAGCAACAAACTAACTTTAGAAAAAGGAATTATGCTGTAATACTTCTACAATCTCAGACCCCAAGGATTCATCTTTAAGATAGAAATGACTGAAATGTATTATGTTTTTGTTATTTTTTTTCCAAACTTTAAGAAATATACTATGCATTGAGTGAATTTATTTGCTCTTTCTGTTTATGGTAAAGCTTTCCCACTTTAATTAGCTCAAAGAAAGCCCGCTTACAATGCTGTCACTGTATACAAGAAGATGTGGAATCCTGAATGCTTGAACTCCTCTTTCAAGAGTAATTAGTCTGACAAAAAAAAAAAAAAAAAAGAAGATTAAAAAAAGAATTTGCACAGCACAAACTAACCCCTAGATGAATATTTCAGGGCGGTGGTTTGTGAGACTTAACTTTCTCTGTCTTATTTTCATTGCCACTAGCTGATGAGATCTTTTTTGTTTAACAAACGATTATTACTTTACTACAACTAACCACTTTCTGTCAAGTAACCCAATGGAATGGAGTAGTTCTGTTTTGTAATGAAATTCACCTGTTTGTAATTGTTGCTTTAGTTGCTTTTGCTTTCAAGACACTTTTATATTCTTTTTAACAAAGTCCTGTTTATGTCTTGATGCACCACTTTGGCACTTGTGACTTTTGTACTGTATGTGAAGAAACATCATTCCTTTCTAAAGCAGAGTGTTGCATTGGGCTGTTTGAAAAGCTATTTATTTCTTTTTTTTTTTTTTTTCTTTTTCTTCATTGCAAAGCTGAATATATGGGAAATGAAGCAGAGATGAAACTTTCCTTTGCAAATCTCTAGGGCCAGACTTAATAAAATGCCTTATTCCTAGAATACGCATTTTTAGGGCAATGTGTACTCTAACGTATATAGCAAACAATTTGGAAAAAAAACTATGAGAAGGTTTAAGAGGCAAATATATTTATGGAATTAGAACAAATTAATAATTAAAGTATTTAAGTTATTTTTACTAAACTTTAAAACCTCAAGGGCAAATATATTGGAGGGGGGGAAATCTTATCACCTATTTCTGAGGGCAATAACTGTACTGGGCCTGGCCTTGGATTTAATTTTGTAAGATGTATCATCACTTGTGGAAAACAAAAATGTAGAGTTGAATCTTTGTTATTTTTACTTCAACTGTTGCTGAAACTCTGCAATGAACAAATAAAGCATATTTATTTATTCTGTGTTTCATGAAGTTGTACTTTTTCCCCCTTTCACTAGAGAAGGATGCCGCATAGAGAATGTGCTGAAGAATGTCAAATGCAGAAAGTATGCATTCAACATGATACAGCTGATGGCTTTCCCAAAGTACTACAGACCTCCAGAAGGGACATATGGAAAAGCTGACACCTAAGTTTAACAAAAGTGTGATCAGGAACATACATCACAATTAGTGAATATAAAAATCGCTGTTTATAGCTTACTAATTCAGAATGTGTAACCAGTTGAGGTGTTATTTTTTATCAGGTTATATCATTATACATTAAAATAACTTCAGTTAGTCATTATGAAATAAAATACCATGAAAAGCAATGGACTGAATATTCTCAAAACCAAATATATTCAACTCTTCTTTGTGCAGTTGAAGGTTAGTATGACTCATACGCCAGCTAGAATTAGTTGTTTGGGTCATTTGATTGAAGATTACAAACGCAAATGTCATTTGCTATAGGAACTGAGGTTAG
>JBCJKH010045500.1:5681-32491 GCA_039877255.1 Loriculus beryllinus | reverse complement strand
CCCCCCCCCCCCCCCCCCCCCCCCCCCCCCCCCCCCCCCCCTCCACAACCCCCTCCCCCTCGCCCCCCCGTGCTGGCGCTCGCCGCTAGCAAGGCAGCTCGCGGTCGGTAACCGGGGCGCTGGGCTGGCCATGGCTCTGCGGGGCCGTAGAAAGGGGTCGCTTATGGCGGCGGGGTCCTTTCGCTCCCCTCCGGGGTCGGGGGAGGGTCTCGGGACCCTTCCGTAGCGCCGCGGCAGAGAGAGGCACTTTGCTGCTCTGCCGCCGAGCCGACAGGAGCCGGAATGGGGCCGACGGTACCCCCCACTGCTGCACAGGGGAAGACCCCGACTGTTCCGGCTGTACGGCCCCAGCATTCCGAGGTGCGGGACCCGCGTCTGACCCACTTCGCGCAGTCGAATCCTCGGGAGACCCCCGTCACCTCTAGGGCCCTGGGCCAGGGCCGCCGGTCCCGACCCCCTCCACGGCCACCGCGGAGTCCCGGTGTGAGCGGCCCCCGTACCGAGGCGCACCTCGGGGTCGGCGCTCTGCCCGGGCCCTGGAGAGGGCGGGCAGGGGCTGGCCCGGGGAAAGGGGGCGGTGTGGGAGCCGGTGGGCTCTGGCAGGGCCGGGGGGCGGGCGGTGCCGGGCTCGGCACGCTTCCGTGGGCTGATAAGATAAAAGCGTGCCAAGGGGTGGGTATTGGTGGGGGGGCGCACACGCCGCCCGGCCGGGAAATCCGCATTGTCTCCCTGCCCTATATATATAGGGGCTTAACTGCAGTCGTGTGCCGACCACGCAACCTTTCCTGCCCGCGCTCAAGGGAAAGCGGGGAGGGGGGAGCGGCGGGGTGTGCGGTGTAAAACCCGTTCTCCTGTCTCGCAGACTCGCCCGGGCTCAACAGGTACAGCCTCAGGACAGAGGGCTTTCTCTCCGCCGGCCGCAGCGCCGCTCCCCGCCGGTTAAAGCAGGCTTGGCTTCGCAGAATGGCTCCGCAGAGTGACCGCTCGCCGGGTGAAGTGCAGCCCTATTTCGGTGGCGCTGAGGACGCGCCCTCCGCGCCCGGCGGCAGCTCAGCGAGCAGCAGGGGTGCCTCGCCGGCCCGCACCGTCCTGACCCCGCGGGAGACGGCGGTCCGCAGGAAGGCGAAGGCACGACGGGGCCGCGGCAAGGCACGGAGCGAGGGGCTGCTCAGCAAGCAGAAGAGGAGCCGGCGCATGAAGGCCAACGACCGGGAGAGGAACCGCATGCATCACCTCAACTCCGCCCTGGACGCGCTCCGCAGCGTCCTGCCCACCTTCCCCGACGACGCCAAACTCACCAAGATAGAGACGCTCCGCTTCGCCCACAACTACATCTGGGCGCTGACCCAGAGCCTTCGCCTGGCAGAGCAGGGCCTGCCCGAGCCCCCTTCACCACCGCCCCCCGCCGCCTCCCCCGGGCCCTGGGACTCGTCCTGCCCCGCCGCTCCTCCGCCCGCCGCCCTGCGCCGCGGCCCCGCCGCCTTCCCCGCCTTCCTCTGAGCCCACCGTCCGGCTGCTTTCCCCCCGCTTTTGGCCTTCAAATCGCCGGCGGAGCGGAGGGTGGGCTCCCCGCGCTGCGCGCCGGGGGGCGGCGGCCGCTCCTGTGCCCCCTGCCCCGTCCCGCTTGGCTGAAGCGCAGCGGGAGCGGGCGGATAAAAATCGCGGTTTTGTACACGGAATCGGTAAATTATATTAATTTGTCACTATTGGTATTTATTGATTATATTTAGTAACAAATATGTATTTTGTACATAAGAGTATTTTTGGCAGCGGTGGTCCAGCTGTTTGTATTTGGGAGGGCAGCAGCGGCTGTTTTGAGTTTGTTGGTTTTGGCTTGAATTTTGAAGAAGAAGAAGCAGAAGAGAATAAAGTGTGTCGCGGTCAGACCTGTGCAACACCGTGTTTTTTCTACCAAGGGCTCTCGGGGGTGTCTAAATCCCGCGCAGCCCGTGCCGGCGCAGGCAGCGCCGGCCCTGCGGAGCCTTGCGCGGGGACCCGAGCAGTGTTCCCGGTGCCGGGGCCGTGTGCCCTGCGCGCGGAGGAGCGGCGATGGAGAGCTGCGTAGCGAGTCCTGAACTTGTCCTCACGCCGGTGTGTGCCCGTCGGGGCCCACGCGTGCATTTAAACCGGCCTCTTTTTGCAGCCGCGGTTTCCCGCAAGGCTGCAGCCGTCCCGTATGACTCCCCTTCCCACCGCGCATCCGCTCTGTTCTGCCCGCCGCGTCCCGGCAAGGTG
Organism: Loriculus beryllinus; assembly: GCA_039877255.1. Taxonomy (NCBI): domain Eukaryota; kingdom Metazoa; phylum Chordata; class Aves; order Psittaciformes; family Psittacidae; genus Loriculus; species Loriculus beryllinus. The sequence goes on along the minus strand of JBCJKH010045500.1, from coordinate 30,256 downwards.
AGCCTGCAACCGGTTAAGACTCCCCACGCAGAAGGATTTCCAGTGCCAGGCTCAGCCCTGGGGCTAGTTTGGGGATGTCCCCAGGACATAGTTCTCCAGCTGCCGGGACGGTGCAGATCCCCCGGGCAGCGTTGCCTCAGGCCGACCCCATCCTCGCAGAGGGAAGGTTTAGCCGGAGCAGGCGAGGGAGGTGGGAAGCACAATACCTCCCACGCCACGGCAAGAAGGGAAGAGAAGCCGCATAAATCCCGCGAGCCCTTCCCGGTTTTCTCCTCCTAGGGACTCAATTTGTAGCTGGTAGATTTACGGCCGGGCTGCCTCCCCTCTCCGCGCTTCCCCAGTGGGGCAGCAGTCGCTAGACAAAGCGGCCCGCGAGGCCAAAAGTCCATTGTGATGCTAATTGTTCTCAGCTGAGCCAGTTTGCCCACGGCAAAGAGACGCTATTGAGGCAATTTGTAGAACAAAAGAAATTTGGTTACTGGAAAAAGAGACGCACGCACAAACACCCCTAAGACCCCTCTCCTGCACCACAACAAAAGAGGCGAGAGTGAAATCTGACCGGGTGCGGGATCCCGGGGGCCTTATGCTGCCGTCCATCCCCCGTCCGACCTGGGGGCAACAGCTTGGTGTCCCTTTCACACACCCCCCACCTCCTCCGTGCAGCTCCCGCTTCCACGGAGCCGTTGGGTGAGCTCGGGTGGAGCTGAACCACTGGAGTGAGGAGCGCTTGGGTGACGGTGGGTGCGCGGAGCACCCGCAGCTCTCAGTCCCGCATGTGCGCCGCGGGCTCTGGCCATGGTGCTGAAAGGCGGCTGCCGGGCCGGGACTGGGCTTCCGCCGCCCCAAGCCTCTGTGCTCCGCTGCCTCTCCCAGTTTGTCCCAGTTCATCCTTCGGAGTCCGCTCCGGCGGGGCGCGGGGTTATGTATCTCCGCTGGTGCGGACCCCCGCCGGTGCGAACCCCCGCTCTATGCATCTCTGCTCAGACTTGCTAGACTCAGCCCTGGTGCAGGCTAGCTGCAGAGTGCTGTGCATGCAGGTGGGTTGTGGGCAACATTGCCTAGTTCTGTGGTGAAGGGAGAGGTCAGCTTGGCCCTGGTGCTAACAAGACTCTTTGCAACTCAAAAAACACGTGGGCTTGGTGGATTTTGGAGAAGCAGTGATCTCTTCTTGGGCAGTTGATCCAGCCCCAGTCAATGAATTGTCCCACAGAGGGGAGCTGCAGGTGCCCCATGCACCTGGGAGAAGGGAGTGAGGGCACCACGGTGCCAGTGCCAACAAGCAAGGCAAGCAGGTGTCACTTCCTTCTTGACCTTTTCGGGAGATCTGCTCCTTCTGCTGTGTCTCAGGACCCCTTCATCCATGCAGAGCACCACTACTTTGCCTATTCATTGCTTTGAGAAGAAATACCTACATTTCTGGTGAAACACAGGCCAGAGGGCAAGGCTGAGGACTAGGAAAAGGCTGTGTGTGCCTATCTCTGTGTGCACTGTTATAGTCCTGAACGTGATCTATCTGTGTCGTAGATCAGATAGGCAGAATGAAAGACCTAATAGTATCCCTCCCCTTTCCCCCTTTTCTGTCTGAATTGCGTATTGTTTTCATACTCCAACAGTCTGCAGAGTGCTTCAAGGCCTCTGTGTGTGGCCACAGGAGAAACACTGTGATTACTTGGGTGATAAAATCATTTAATGTTTTCCCTGCTAGTCCAGCTCCACTCTGTATCTCCCTATGGGAGGTATCACCTTGCCCTATCTGTGTGTGCTGCTGGACTGAGGAGGGTAACAAACACACTCAGTCTACAAAAGTAACATTTTTGCAAAAAAAATCCAAACCAAAACCAAAAAAAAACCCAAAACAAAATTGTGAAAGGGAGCTCAGAGTCTCTATAGGCAAGAAAAGAGGCAAGAAGAGCCTGAGAGCCCCAATAAGAGCAGGTATTACAAAAGTCCAAAAGGATGTCTGCACAGCTGTATTTTTGGAAAGTGGCCACTTTAGTGGGGTTTACTGCATTGCAGATTCTTTTCTGTGGAGGCTTAGGGTGCTTCTGGTCTTCCAGCCATGAGGCTAAAAGCTGGGGGGGGGGGGGGGAAGGGAGGGGGAGGCTGCTGGGGCAGGGGGGGCAGGCGGATTTACTGCCTCTGGAGAACTAGTGACTTCTTTAGGAGCTTGAATGCTTTTTTTTCCTTTTTTTCTTTGCCTCCACATTATTAGGTTAATCATTGCTTGAACTGGTTGCTATGGTTTTGGCAAACCCATGGAAACTTGATAATGAAGACTGAAAGACTCCTTTTCCATTTATCTTTTCTCTATGTTTAGTGCGTGATGGTCTCATTTCTCTTGACGGGGCTGTCCCAGCGCCAGTGCCTGGCCTTTATAACCATGGCTGCTGTAATGGCCTAGGGACTTTTTGATGTGGAAGAAACAGGTGGCTGCTGGGACCACGAGCGTTTCAGAGACAGAGGCTTGTGCCCTTGTGTATATGTAAGCAACAGGTTGTAAACAGACTTAGCCTGGGTGCTGCCACATTTGGTTGCTGAAATCCCATGCAAGGTGGACCCAACTTTTATTTTCACAGCCAGAAGAGACTCCCTCACTACAAGCTGATGTTTCCATGCCCACAACACTCGCTTTTAGGTTTTCTTCTCTGTATCTGCATCTTACTGCTAAACCCTAGCTGTAGGGATATTCAGTGAACTCCGGCCATGCCTCCAAAGCAGAGCCTCCTGCAACTGCTTCACTAACGCTCTGTTCTGATCAAGGTTAAAGGGGATTGAGGATAACAAACAGTTGAAAACAGAGCCTGTAAATGATTTGCATGGCCCAGAGAGGCCATGCTCATTGCCAGGGCCAGGGAAGGGGGAACATCAGGGGCCTTTCCTCAGTGACAAACTCATCCCCCTCCTCCTTGCTCTTGGCTGGCTCCCTCCTGTCTGAAGACTATGGAGAAAATGAAGGTGATTCCCATAATCCCAGGGCAATTCCTTTGACCTCAGACCTCCACCCTGCGCTCTAAATATGGCTTTAAGTGACTTGCCTCCTGCCCTCTTACATTGTCTGCCTCTGACATTACAATCAAGTTTTCTGGCAGAGGAGGCAGCCAGGGCTGCTAACCACTGCCTGTCCCCTCCATGCCGCTGGGAATCACTGGGGCATCCTGCAATCAGAGCAGACCCTCTTGCCTCTTTCAACTTACATCGGGGTGCCCTGGGGTCCCCCAGAAATGCTTCTGTGCTGGGACGTGGCAGGATGCTCAGCTGTGGCTGCATGCCTGTCCTCCTGCACTGCCAGCACATTTTGGTGTAGCCACACTCACTGGCAGAGAAAAGGCGAAGAATCTGGATTCTTTCACATGGTCAGTCCTCAAAAGTCTGCCTTTCCCCCCTCCTCCCAGCTATAATGACAATCCAAAGAGTTCCTGATAGGGTTTTAAAAGATGCTTATTCATTCACTGTCCACCAAGCATGAAAATCCAGCTCATTTGTTCATTTGTTGCCATTCTTCGCCCAAACGACCCCACAGGGGCCGAAGCCTGTTGCCGAAAACTTGTCACTCACACTTTTAACTTCTTTTTGTTGTACTTCTCTTTATTTCATTCTTCTGGGTCCCCACCTCCGCCACCACCCCACCCTCTCCTCCGGTCACAAAGGCAAGTCTGGGAAGCTCTTTAAAGCTGCAGTGCCCCCTTTTAAAAATCAATACAAAAAAAAGCAATAGCTGAAAGAAGATCCCAAGTTTGTGTAAGGAAGGGGAAACTCCATCCCGTCTGCACAGCACAGACGGGGAGGGTAGGAGGGGGGAGGGCGCTGAATGCCAGTGCCCCCAAGCTGCCTTCAAGCCCTGCCTGGGGTTCATATTGTGCACTCACCAAAAGAGTTGGGCCTTTCTGCATCAAAGGAAATGTAATCTAAAGGTTTAAGGGTTTTTAAGGAGAGGGCAAAAGCATCATCCAAGCAGTGAGATCTTCAAGGAGCAGTGGCTCCTCTCCCTGCAGCGTCCGCTTCTCCACTCAGAGGCTTTGCAGCATATGACCCGTGTGTCAGTCCTGCTTTCTGACAAGGCTGACCCAGCGCAGATTGCCCCTTTGGAGTTGTGGGCTTCATAGTGAAGAAGAAAAGGATAAATCAACATGTGTTTGTATTTGGAACTGGGCTAGACTGTGCTAGCTAACTTCTGAGCAAGTCCTATCTGCTTGTGGATCCAAGTCCCTGGCTGTCAAGTTAGACTTTCCAGCTTAGACTATGCTCTCCCTCCCTGGAGGAGGAGGAGGAGGAGTGCTGTAGCACCACTTACTTCTTCATTCCTGGACACACTGTGTCCTCGGGTGGGTTTTACAGCAAAAGCTTGGTGTTGGCTTTGCTTGCGTCATCCTGCTCCTAGAAAATCCATGCAAGGGCAAGCAGGAGGGATGAGTTTGTCCATAAGGCACTTGCTGGCACCACTACAGCTCCATGTACACTCATAGCAGTATTCGCTGGGACATGGGCAAGATCAGGTTGCTGGGCATGAAGCAATTGGGATGACCTCAGTCTCCTGATCATCACTGAGGCTCCTGCTTTGGTCAAAGCATGGGGCTTCCCACCCTGAGGGACTCACACGGATTTTGTGTTTAATGGTCCCCGTAGACATTTTTCATTGCATTTAAACTTTGCAGCCAGGAGTTGCAAAGCTTCAGCCATGAAGAATCGCTGCATTTTTTATTTTTTTTTTTTTTTCAGCCAAACCTACAAGTTTTTATCATTTTTCTGGAGCCTCAGATGTGATTTTTGCCTGGAGCAGGTGCTGGCATGAGAAATTACATCTCCTGCATAGAGATGAGGTGAAGACTGTGTGGAACGTGGGCTCCTTGCTCAGCTCATTATTTCAGATAGCAATTGCAGGGAAATTATCTCCCCTTCCTTTGCCACCCTGTATAGGCAAGTGGAGCTTGTTTCCTTTCTTCCTCAGGGCACCACGTTCCCAAGTCTCCAGTACCCAAATTTCAGTGGAAGACACTGCCATTAATATGCCCAGGTATAAGGGCACCTGCCTGCCTACGGTTCCCTCCCCAGGGCAGAGGCAATGGCAGGAGCTAAAGAGAAAAGGCAAAACTCTCCTCTGTCACCTCCTCGTACCAACAGATCATCCCCAGATCCCGGGCACCAGTGGCCCAATCCCAAGCCCTCTCACTCCCTTGCCGGGCAGGTTGTTTCACCCACGAAGACCTTGTGCATGTGGGACGGGGGAAGATTAATGGGGCAGGTGCTGGTGCCCAGAGCTGGCCCTTGCCCTGATAAGGTGGGAGCTGAGATAGCACTGGGTCAATACTCAGCGGTAGCCACCTGGAGCTGCAGCTGGAGCCACCTGAGGGGCTCCAGGGAGGAGAGGACAGAGTGGGTCTTTCCCCCTGTGTGGCCCATCTATGTCCCATGGGAGACAACAGCTACCGTACCTCACCACAGCCCCCTACACTGTGCTGGCAGGGATCCCTTCCTCCTGACTGGACCCCTGGCCTTCCCTGGCCATCTGCTCCCCCTGCCCGCTCCCGCCCATCAGTTTTCATCGTGCAGCCTGGCTTCTGGGGCAAAGCCAAGGTTTCAGCCTCCCCCACCGTTAATAATTCCCAAGGGAGCACGGCGTTCCCATTTATCACCCTTCCTTTAAATCCCAGCTGTTATTTATGTGCAACCCCCACCTCGCCTTTCCCAGGACAGCGCTGCTATGCCCTTGCTGCATCCTGCGATGCCCCAACTTCCCCGCGTTTGAGCAGGAGAGGGTTTTGCACATGCAGAGGTTCCACCATCAGTCCCTCCCCCTGCTTTAGGCAGCAGAGCTTGGAGATAAACGGCACTACACGCTGAATGTGTTAAAACTCTAAAACGGCACCTGTTGCTGGGAAAGCTGCAACCCAGCGTTAGCTGAAGTCTTTTGGGGTTTGAAAAAACTTTTAGTAATAAGCCCAGATGTGGTTCATCTTCGCCTGCTCCTGGTCTGGGGTTTGTGGAATATTTTGTAGCAGACGGATGCCCTGTAAGGAGCCTGCTGAATTTTTTTAGTATTCAGTTTGAGGAGCAGCATGCTCCTGGCTGCAGATTATTTACCCCCACTGTCCTCAGGCTCTGTAGCTGGGATATGCTCCTGCCCTACCCAGCTCGCTTTGGGCCACTAGCTTTATCTCAGTGACCTGGGAGACTTAAGGACCCTGGGGGTGTAAACCTCGCTTTACAAACTACAAATTGCAAAGTACCAACTACAAATTGCAAACCACAAGCAGAAAAACACAGCTATAAACCTATGTATTTATAATCACGTATGCTGGGTGCAGTCCAGCAGCCTTGTCATCCTGCAGTTTGGGCTTTGCAATATCACAAGAGAACTTTTTTTTTTTTTCCGAGGGTTTTCTTGTTTTCCTATGGTCTGCCCCTGTTCTCCCGCAGGATGCTGTGCCGTCCTAGCTGCCCCGCGCCGGGCTGCACGGCCGATTAGGGACCCCTTTTGTCCCCTAATTGGATTTTTCTCCCCTTATTAGCCTGCAATGAAAATGTCATGGGCGGCAGGGAGGTGCCCATTCATCTCGAATTAAATTCGGTCGTCTCTCGGGCGCGCCGCGCCGCTATTCACCTCGCAGCCGGCAGCTGCCGCTCGCCGGGGGATGCAATTGAGGGTCCTGCGCCCGCAGCCACCCCGGGGCCGGCCGTGATGCCGCGAAAGGGGAAAGTACCCAGGCTCGGACAGGCACGGTAAAGACGCGCAGACCCTGGTTTCTCTCTCCGGGTGGTCCTCATAGTTTGCCGGGGGATTTTCTGCCGCCGGCCGTATGCGGACCGTGCATGGCGGTGCATTGCCAGGAGGTGGTGCTGGGATCCTATGCCCTTGGCCTTGGCCGGACACAGACCAGGATGCCGCGCTTCGGGCACGCTGCGTTTTGTCGGAGCCATCGGATGTGGGAGGCTGCGAGGGGAGCGAGAAGAGGTGATGGTGGGTCATGGCTGGCAAGGCAGAAGCCTTCTGCAAGGTCCCAGTGGAAAACCAGGGAGCCACGGACCAGACCGGGAAGGATTCCTCCCCAGAGCAGCACACAGGGAAGCCATGGGGAAGGACAGACCACAACCTGGGCCTAAAAAGCAATGTTCTGGGGAGGCTTTTGATCCCTTACTACTCTGACATTACCTAAGCCTGCCCTTGAACTTCCAAACCCCACTGGAAACCCCTGGGCAAACCATGCTGCAGCCAGCACAGGTTAGAGATGGTTTCTTAGCTGAGCTTTTGCACTCTGGGCTGTGGCAAGGTGTTTCATAAACGGCAATTAAAGAGCTGTCAGCCCCATAAATGCAGCCACAGAGGGGCAGTTTAGCTGTAAAAACAGGGCTCAGGTCAGACCTTCTTGGCCACAAGGCATCGGGAGTGAGAAGGCAATGTAGAGGTGATGGGAAAAAGGCTCTGCTGTGGAGCGGGCCTGAGCCAAGCCCTCGGGGCCAGCCAGGGGCTAGCCCAGCTACGTAAGCACTATGTAGCTGCCAGTATGTGATGTTAACTAAGAAAGAGCAGCATTTTTTTAGTGCATCATATGACTAGAGAAGGTGAAATTATTTGTGGCAAACAATGGCGTTGATAACTTTTTCCGTTCTTCGCTTTCCTGCAAGTAAACATCTATTCTTACTTTTACAAAGCATTCGGCAGCCAGGATTGTTTCTGTCCTGACTGGATGCCTCCCAGCCGGGGAAAAAGCTTTCCTGTTGCCTGCCCAAATTCCTCCTCAGTGATCTGCTAAAGACCAGGGCAGCTTTGCTTTTCCCTGACTGCGCTTGCATCTGAAAACCTCCCTAAACTAAACATAGCAAAAAGCAGATGAAAGAGATCTGGGGTTCTCCAGGGACAACTAATGATCTGAAAACAGATGGATACTTGCAAAATGTTTTTTCCTTGCTCTCCGCCCCTCTTTACTGCTGACATATATATTTAGAGAGACACTTGGAAAAACGTAGCTCTGGGCATAGGATCCCCAGAGGAGCTTTTGGAGTTTGCAGGGATCATCTGGTGCCGTCAGCAAGTGATGGGCAGGGAGGATGAGGAAGAGGGGGTCCATGGAATCATCGGGAAGGGAAAGGCATTAATTTCCTTACTCAAATGGCTTTTGCCAATGCTGCCTGTGAACTGAGGTCCTCAAAATCCACCCTATAGGAAGGCAAAGCCAAGCAATGAGGTGAACTCCCTGTTGCTTTGGCCCACAACCTGATTCTGTTAGTGGTTGAGCTGTGAAGCTGGGACTCCTGCTCCAAGGTATTTTTATTGCCTGGGATGGGAACCAGGCTGAGGAAAGGTGTGGCCTGGGTGTTTGTTTGTTTGTTTATTTTTCCCCCCACCTTTTATTTGGCCCAATCCAGGAAAATGCAGGGAATGGCTTGTTTTGGAGCAGTGCAATGGGGTCTGCTCTGCAGACGGCTCTGTGCAATTCACAGGGCCGCAGGGACACTGCTTACCACCCTCTTTCCCCCAGACTGTTATTTGTCACATCCCCTGACAGTGTTAAAAATGAATGCACCTGGTTCCCCTGGACCAGAAGGTGGGGGAACCCTGGGGAGCGTGGTGAGGGACCACGCTTTCCCCCTCTGGCAGGAACGAGCTGCTGTTGGCAGCGTAAAAACAAGCTGGTGTGTCACGGCTAGCCGTTTCTTGACACACTTTGGGAAACCCCAACTGTGTTACGGGACAATACATCAAGAGGGCGAAGGAAAACAATAATATCTCAGGAAGCAGCTCGGGATACTGCAGGGGAGAACACAGATTTAGACCACTTCCTGGACTGAAGGTCAGTGCCATATTATAGCCGTTGCTGTCCTCGCCGTACCCATCACTGGACGACTGGCCAAGTGACACCGTTTGCAGGTAGCCGCACGCTTCTTAAGCTACTTATTTGCCAATTATTTATTATTTTGTTAAGTTGCTATTATGATTTTTTTTTTTTTTTTTTTGCATGTGGACTGTTCCCAAGCAGCCTGGCCCAGGCAGAAATGAGCTCTGCTATTAATGAGAGGTGAAAACCTGGAAGAGGCATCTGAGGGAGGAAAAATATGCATTTCTTATAGCACTAGTCAAATTTGCCTCCTGTGGCCACCTGCCTGAGCTTGTCCCCTGACAATGTTGTCACCTCTGTTTCTACCCCTCCTGGCTTTGATGTGGCGTGTCCTATGGGAAGGCAGTGTGGCTGGCCCCTCTGCTGCAGGCACTACTGGTCTCTACCAACTCTCATCTCTTGTTACTGCATCCAAACTGCTGGCAATGACTGGGCTTTGCTGCAGAAGCAGGGATTTGCAGAAAGCAAATTACAAACACAAACAGGTGGGAGGGGAAGGGGCTGCACTGCCTTCCCCACTCCTCCCCCTGTACTTTTCACCCTAGCCAGGTCAGCCCCATAAAACACAGATGGGGGATCCCTGCAGCTTCTTGATTACTGTTGGTGTAAGCCCTTGTAGGAAAATCTAACTGGTGGAAACAGGGTTTAGCAAGGCTAGAAGCAGGGTGAGAGAGCAGCGTCCACAGAGGGTTTTGCTATAAGACATTTTAGAGTAAAGCATTGTTTAGAATCATAGAATCGTTAGGGTTGGAAAGGGCCTTAAGATCATCTAGTTCCAAGCCCCCTGCCATAAGCAGGGACACCCCACACTAAGCCATGCTTCCCAAGGCTTCGTCCAACCTGGCCTTGAACACCGCCAGGGTTGGAGCACTCACAACTTCCTTGGGCAACCCATTCCAGTGCCTCACCACCCTAACAGGAAAGAATTTCTTTCTTATATCCAATCTAAACTTCCCCTGTTTAAGTTTGAACCTGTTACCCCTTGTCCTGTCACTACAGTCCTTAAGGAAGAGTCCCTCTCCAACATCTCTATAGTCCCCCTTCAGATACTGGAAGGCTGCTATGAGATCTCCACTCAGCCTTCTCTTCTCCAGGCTAAACAGCCTCAACTTTCTCAGCCTGTCTTCGTAGGGGAGATGCTCCAGTCCCCTGATCATCCTCATGGCCTCCTCTGGACTTGTTCCAACAGTTCCATGTCCTTTTTATGTTGAGGACACCAGAACTGCACACAATACTCGAGGTGAGGTCTCCCGAGAGCAGAGGGACAGGATCACCTCCTTGGACCTGCTGGTCACACTCCTTTTGACGCAGTCCAGGATACGGTTGCTTTCTGGGCTGCAAACACACACTGCAGTTGTCTCATGTTCATTTTCTCATCGGCCACCACTCCCAAGTCCTTCTCTGCAGGGCTGCTCTGAATGTGGAAGTTATCTTAGTATCTGATATATGCGTGTGTTCTGGTGGGACTGTGTAGTAAAAGAGAGAAGAGAGACTGACAGCACATTTTTATTCTTTCCTTTGTTCCATCTGTATAGTTCACAACTTCCTTAAAAGGCGTCTATTTTTAAAAGCAAAATTATAGTTCAGCTTCAACTTTCAAATAAAAGCTTAGCTTCTGGACATTTATGTTCCCTGCAGCACTTAGTCAACCATGACTTTGCACTCTTTCTTGACTCAATAGCCAAACTTTTCTGTAAATGATGGTGCCACAGGACATGGCACTCTATTTTGGTATTCTGCTGCAGTCATTGCTAAGCATGAGCATGGATGACGCTCAGCTATTGTGAAAATCTTTTAAACTGCTGATAAAATGATGACTCATGGTCACCTGATGAAAACAGATTCATTACCATGACTCCAGAAACCTTAGATCCAGTGTGTTTCACTTCCCACACTAGGTCTAAAAGGGATGATGATGCAGTTATTTTCTAACAGTTGACAGCTGCTGAACTAAGCTGTGATAGTGTGGTTGGCAAAAAACTATAATTCAAGACTTTATTAATAATGGTTTAAGGAACTAAAATTTGTCTGAGCTGTGAAGAAGTCACCAATATTATTTGCAGTGTTACTTGGAGAGTTTTCTAATCAAATTAGACATTTTAGATTTCATTTACCACTCCTCAGTTAAGTTCATTTTACACTGGATCTGACCCAAACCTCACTGAAGTCAATGTGATTTGGATCAGAGCCTGTCAGAGTTTATTGGTAACACATTGTAGCTTAACTAAGGACATACTAGTTTATTTCATAAGCAGCCTTTCTCAGTTCAGTTTGTCATTTTTTAAGTGCAGCCTGTTTGTCTATAATGTCAATGTCTCAAGAAGTTAGGTTGTAAAAACAGTGAAAAATGGTAGAGTCAAATAATCAGTTTTAATTCCAATATGAAGAGAGGACGAAATAAAAGGTAGAAACAAGATAGATTTCCTAGATGTATAATATTAGTCATACGAACTAGTAGTATTGAACAGGCAAGTAAGACTTAGTAAAGAAATATAGTCATAATGTCAGAAACATATTTGAAAAACAAGCTACAATATGCAATAAAATGGTATCTCAATTGACAAATAAAGAACATAGGTTCAGTGATTGATACAAAGAAATATTAAGTGAAGGTAGGTCTGGCCTAAGGCATTGTGTCTGTACCTTTGCACATCAAAGTAACCTATTTTTATTTCCCTGCTCCATGGAATGCTGTATTTTTAATGAGACCTACACAAAAGACATCTCTGCCTTCTTACTGCAAAATGGTATTTCTGGCTGAAAAATTTTCACTTAGGAAAGTGGTCTTGATCAGGTGCAGACATTTTTCAACCAAAATAGTGACTTCAGCAATTTGAGTGGTTCAGGATGATCTCTTTCCCCTGGCTGTGTACACTTTTCTAGAGAAGCATGGTCCCTTTACAAAGCCTTAAGAGCAAGTGTTATCTTCCTTTTGCACTGTGTTGTCTTTGTAGATTCATTGAGGCTTCTTCGCTGTTTCTGCTTCCTGTACAGTTTGCAGACAAATCCTCTTGTAGGAAATCCTTAATCTACAAGCTTCAGTAAAACAAAGATTTTATCCCTTTTTCTGTGTAACTTGTCACATACACATGAAATAGCACATTGCATCAAATACTTGTTGAAGAGTAGTTGTTAGTCTTGAGGTAGAGTGAGGAAAAGAACAAAAGTAAGAAAGAATGGCAAGTGGTTTCCTCATGAGAAAATGTGACATAGCCACAGAACATTTTCTCAGCATCTTCATATTGTTAATAACTGGGGTTTGAGCATATCCATAAAGGTACTTCAGGAGCTCTATCCTCATGTTACTCAAAAAACTTGTACAATAAATAAGTGAAACTAAGCACTGTTCAGTGTGCAAGGTCCTCTTTGCAAAGCCCTGCTTAGTTTCCAGGAAGTAGCGAGGTGTCTGGCGTATCTGACATCACTCAACTGGTGAAACAATAGTTTATATAAGATACAGTTAAATACAGCCTTTCAAGATCAAGCCAATATTGTCCTATTTTAAACTCAGAGGGTCGTCTTTATTCGTTGACTATACCAGTGATTTAATAGCTTGCATAATTAACCAAATACACATGGTTGTGGTTTATCCTGCTTTGTATCACACAGATAAAGGCTGATAGAAGTGTATAGCTCTGAACGTAAAATATTTGCTGAACTAGAGGGTTGGGAAAGAGCTGAGTCTTGGGCCATTACAGAGGATCTGTTCAATGCCAGGATACTAGGATTTGACAGCTGGCAGGGGCATGCAGTATATAACTTTCCTGTTTTTATTTTGACATTCCTGTAGTGTAAAAATAGGAAGGAGAATAATATAAGTAGTGTGCTTTTTGCCATAATAAGGTAATCTTCAGTAGTTTAAAACAAGGCTGTAAAGAGTTATTCCCTTTGTGGTATTGTCTGTAAGCCTTTGGGTTTTATTCTGTTGGGGGTTGAACTGTCACATAGTTGCAATATTGTCTTGGGGAATTTGCAAACGTTTTAAATGAGGGGAGTAAGTCTGACACATCAAAAGTTGAAAATGAAGTTCAGTACTTTAAAAAGCAATCAAATCCAAACATATTCTCACCTCAGACAAATGTGAGTATTGAGTGTTTGCAGTGTAATATGAAATAGACTGAATAGCAGTGAATGGTGGTTAAATTATCACTGGCTGCCATGGGAGTCCCAGCATGCTGAGAGAAATCTTACAGGAATATCTAGAATAAACATTGAACATAGAACAGCATTGGTTTATTGCTTTCTTCAGAAAATTGTTAGAATTTGTCATTAAATCTTGATGTATCTTTTTTTTTTTTTTCATATTTCAGATAACTGAATATTTTATTTTACTTTTATTGTTTGGTGAAAACTATATGATGGGTTGGTTAGAGATGACTCAAAAAACATACGGATAATGTCTCTACCTATATCCTTTCATCTTAATGATTCTCAGGAACTGTGGGTTGATTTGTAGAATGTCTGGAGGATATAGCTGGGGGTGCTTGCTGGTTGTGAACTGCAAAGAGATTTGATTATGGATAACCAGCATCTTCTATGTGGGTCAGAAATTACTTTGCTATTTAAAGCCATTTTCTATATGTCTGTTAGAGATGGTTCATATGCCATTGTATCTGTAATGAAGTATTATAAATTCCACTGATGATCACAGATTGTTAAAACATTATAGAAAGTTTATTCTTCACAGTGGACTATAAAAATTCAGAACTACTTTAGAAGGTGCATGTTCTTTTGTAATTACCAGCAGCATTGCTTGTCGTGTTCCTTGGAGACCTTCATGTAAGCAAAGCCTTGCCTCACACTCTGTTGCTCTGCCAATTTGGTATTCCTCCTTTACACAGAGATACCAGGAATAGTAGATTGTCAAGCACTTCGGCTTTTTCTTATTAAGAAATGAAAAAGTGGGAGAACATCACTATGACCATTAACTCTCTGAAGCTGTTGGCTCTTCTATGAACCTTTTTGAAATGATGCCTAAATGGCAATACAGAGCTGTACCTACTCTTCAGAGAGTACAGATGTTCTTGGAATAATGTTTCCTTGTGTCTTCTTTCTGAGTATTTCTATTCCATGTAAGAAGTGATTGTGTTCTTAACACCAGACTTAATCTACATAGATACTAGTGACATTAAATTGATGCAAATGGTAGTTTCAGAATAGGCAGCGTAAATGGTATTTAATGGTAATGGTGCTCACTCACTGTGAATATCTACTTTACAGTAATGCACAAAGCAAAATCTCTGCTGCTGATGGCTGTCATCATACTGGTACTTGATTTTTGAAATACTACTGCTTTCTAAATGTTTGGTTTGCCATGCAGATTTGGCAGTTAGACCTGAATGAGTAAGTGGCATGCTTATTCCTCTAACCTGATCATCTGCAAATCATTTCAGTGATCCTCAAGACCTTTAGATGATTAGTTCCCTCATCTTCTCAATTATAGTATGTATCTCTTCAGTCAGTATGCTGCCTGTTTAAATGTTCTAGTAGTAAGACATTAATCCAGATTATCAAGATACAATGTAGTTTAAATGTGGCACTATCTACTTTCTTGCTATATGCTACTATACAGAAAGGTTTTTTCAGATGGTAGTTTTGTTGTATGGTGTGTAAGAAAGTTCCTTTGTATTGTGGGTGAGGATTCCAGGCTTTTCCACGAAGTGAAATAACTATTAAGATTTTGTTCTGTGAGAGCTCATTCTTGCAGCAAAGGTCTCCCTTACTTCTATTTTCATGTTTATAGAAGCACCTTATAGCACCTTACAAATCAGATAGAGCTAGGGAAAGAAAGAATGAGCTGAAAAATAGCAGGGCTGTGGAACAGGCAGTGGAAGGTCAACGTCCTGTGGAGGAGCAACTCCGGGGTAAGTTTTCACCTGTGTAACTACTGTGGAATAGCTGGGGGTATGTTAAGATTTTAGAATTGCAGATTATAAGCATGAAAATGCAATAATATACCATTTAATATTCTAAGGAGCAGATTTCACTTGAACAGGTAATGGGATTGGAAAGATTATGGTGCTAATTAAAGGGAAAGAAAACCTGTCACTGAGTGTTTATGAATTCTGGAGTTTCCCTCTGTGATTATAGCAACTATAGGAAGTTTCTGCAATCTGGCATTACACTAAATACATTCTCAGGCCTCTCTCTGTTGTTTGCAGCTGTCTTCAACCAATCCATTCATGGTTTTGGATTAAAGCAAAAGCTGAGTATTTACAAATAATTCAGCACCCTGCCCAGCCCGGACAGCGGCTTCTGGGCTTGGGAAAGAGGGGCTGCACCATACACTGAGCTGGTGTTCAGACTCACCAGCTCATACAGGTGTGGGAATCGAGTCATGCTGCTTGCTTTCTTCCTCCCTGGTGCAGTGCAGCTAACTAGCCCTTTCTTCAAAGTCAGAGGAATGGAAAGCAGTGTTGGCTCCTTTCAGTTCTGCCTCCTTACAGAGCCATGCTGCTTCCTTTGAGGAAACTCAGAAGAACTCCTTTCAAGGGTCATTTACTGTTTGTTTTTGTAGTGAATTACCCTTCATACATATTTCTTTTCTAATGACTTCTTGATCATTTCACTAATTTGGGAAGTATGCTTTTAAAGACTTTTGGTGACATGTTTATTTTTCTTAAATGCTTATAGAACAGAAACACCAACCTCATGAGGCATGTGTGTCCCAAATGGAATTAGAGCAGTCCCACAGTGTTCATTCTGTTCAGCCGCTACATCTCTGAATTTTTCTCTTCTAACTTTAACCCTGCAATTTAGACAAGACACTATTTTGAAGAACCTTGCTTTCCAGGCACACATTGAAAACGCCCATACAGTATAAGGATATGGAAAACTTAATAGGCAATTTCTCCTTCACATTCCCACATATGAACATGAGGAAAAAAAGCCCCACAGCTTTGCACCTTGAATCTGGTGGGTTTGGGGTTGGTTTGTTTGTTTATTTTTTATTTTTATTTTTTTTTTTAATCCTAGAAATTTCAGCCCTTGATAGTGGGGTTCCCATATTGATGCTGGAGAGTTGCTGGCTGTGGGAAGAAATCTCAATGAGTGCAAAAAATACTGAGGATTCTTGTATTGAGTGATTGAGGAAAATACTTTTTTATTTATTCTGCACACTTGCCTTTTAAGTAGTATGTTTTACTGCTAGACATAGACTGGAAAGATGGAAATGTTTGATGCTCTAGCCATGGCAGTCTTTAGATGTAAGTGTGTGAATGGTGAAGCTACTAATTGATCTCCCTGTGTTGCAGATAGCTTGCATCTGCTTTTCCCTAATGGTTTCACAGTGCTCTCCTCAATCATGAGATCAGTGCCGTTTGGATTTTATTAAAACAAAAAAAGAAAGAAGAAATCCTGGTATTTGCAGAAGACTTTCCAGTGATTTATGAGTAAACCAACAACAGCAATTTACAGTAAAAGTTGCTAAAATTCAGAAAATTAGAGATTTAACTGATTCATGTAATGGAGCTGTGATATAATAGTTGTGTCAAATTATTCTAATTTATATTGCATCTTATGTGCTAAGAGAAGGAGTTAAGTCTGCGTAGTTGAAGAATGTCTTGGGTTTTAACAGTGGTGATGTTTGTTATTTTTAATTTCTTGATCTTTTCTTTTCCAAATTCTTTTCCTTCCTAAACAATGTAAAGGGAAGAAGAATCCACTTCTGTGAAACAGGACTCTTCTGTGTACTTTTAGAAAAGCTTTGTTTCAGTTTGTTTATTAATTATTTGTGTAAAAGGGGTAAAGATGTGTATATATGTATATATATATATATAAAGAAGTATATGTATGTTGTAGTGCTCATTTTAAGACACTTAAATCTCAATGCCTCTAATATTGGCGGTCTGGCATTCATTGTAAGTATAATAGGTTATTTCATGCTGCTTCTCTTTATATTCATGGTTATGATACTGAAATGTTAAGACCACACACAGACAACAAGGTCTCCAGCCACTTACGCATGTAAACAGTCTGGCTTTTTACAAAGTGGAAAAATATTTCTTGCACAGTATTTTAACATGATCAGCATGTTAAGGCTCAATCTGCAACTGTGTCAACATTTCTTTGGCTGTAACCATTAATTCTGTAGCCTCTTGATAATATGTAAAATGTGAAACTGGTTTGTTTACTACTGGGATTTGTCAGCAATTACTGTCTGCATTTAGCTTAGTACTTTCAAATATATAATAGATCAAAGAATTATTTTGCATTGTCACTGTGTTTTTTTGTAAAACAAAGGAATTTTTTCAGCTGGCTCTGAGCTCTTTAAAGGAACATTGGAGCAGTAGATTTCATAAATCTTGTTCTTATACCTGTTTGATGTTAGTAGGCACAGGTATATTAAATACAGTGAAAAAAAAATCTGTAGCTATTATTTGACATGAATTTAACTACATCTCTTTCATGCCTCAGCTGTTGTGAGACCTGGCATGACTTCAACATAGCTGGAGTTTTTGTTTATTTTTTGGTAATTAATGCATATTTCAGCATTCTTCTTACTATTGGGAACCTCAAGTGTAGTGGTCACAGAATCACAGAATAGTTTGGGTTGGAAAGGACCTTAAGATCATCCAGTTCCAACCCTCTGCCATGGGCAGGGTTGCCTTAGGCTAGACTATGTCACCCAAGCCCCTGTCCAGTCTGGCCTTGAGCGCTGCTAGAGATGTGCAGTATTATCTGAGCACCAAATCATCTTCATGACAAAGAATTATGAAGACTACAAGTTTTGATAGACTGTTCTTCTTTTGTCCATGGTATGGAGCTAATAAGACGGCATAGAAGCATTTTTATGGATGTCATATCTAGTCAGATAATAAATATTTGGTTTTACATAGTGTCTTTTATCTCTGATCTCAATATATTTCTTAATATATTGACTTTATATGCTTTAATATTGTCTTTTTAAATATATTTATCAATCTAGTTTCTGTGTATTTTTGAGGTTTTACAGGTAAACCCCCCCTCCCTGCCCCCCAAAACTTCAGAACTTGCTAGACATCTCTACAGAACTTTGCTAAAGATATTTTTGCTTACTTAGAAGTAGACTGTGTAATCGCTAACTAAAACTTACCACTGCTCCTGAGCAGGTTGCCAGGAATTAATTCTGTGATCTTACCTAAAACAGTTCACCTGAGCTTTTCTTACAAGTTTGTACAAATCTAAATGATTTGTCTTTCTATTAGTATTTTATTTGAAAGATAAAAATAACAGCACAGAGTAGAATGTACATCACTCCATAAGGCTTTCACTTTAAAAATCTGAAACAACAGAATTGCTATATGGATGAGCTAAATTATTGGGGGAAAATTTGTTTTAGCTTATAGAATAAGCTATTATATGAAACTCTTAAAAGGCAAACCTGCATTTTTAAAATCACTACTATAAACTAATAAATGTGTCACTAGTTACTGTAGGAGGTTAGTAAAGCTTTTTTGTTTGGAGATTACTGCCTTTTCATTTTTAAAACTTAAATGCTCTTTGCTGCTTAAATTCTGTTACCATTCCTGGATACCACTAGCACCAGATGTTTTTTAAGTGCTAAAATCTGTATGAATCTTTTTCTCAGTAAGACCCAAACAAACCATTCTCCCAAACAGCACATGAACAGAGAGAATCAATGTGTTTTGTTACCTCTATTCAGCTGTCTGGTCCAGGTTCTTTTCCTTTGCTGGGAAAGTGATAAATTCAAATTACAAAGTGAGGCAACAGATGCTCTTTATCTGTTAAAGCTCAGTTCTTGATAGCAGGGTTTTTTTGCAAGATTTTAAATATTTCACTGAAATTATGAATTTTGTGAAAAAAAAAAAACCAAAAACAAAAACAAAAAAACCTACAGTAATTGGAGCAGAATATTTTACCCAAAACCAGTAGGTCATCTTTGAACTGAATGTTATGGCATAGTAAAGGAGCCTCCTTTCACTGCATATCTGGCATCTTCAACATATGTAGATACTGTATAGTGTTTATATAATGTTTCTGTATTAATATGTATATACATGGTTTTAATATATGTATTATTTTTTCACTTGTCTTTTTCCTGCAAATGATAGATTTTGCCCATACCTACCAGCAATGTATTGTAGTCTTTTGAATGGTAACAGATTACAGGCTTTAAGAGTGAGTTTTGTGATGGGACCTTTGCCATTGGTTTGGAAATGTCTCCATCAACGTATACACATCTGGGAAAATCAGTCTACATTTATTGAGTAGATTCAATTTTTAGTTAAGAAAATGCTCTGCTGATAGTGACTGTCCTGTGGTCTTAGTGGCCCCACCCTGGACTGCACATTGAGAAGGTGAAGCTGGAGTCTCTTGCATTTGAAAATAAGAGAAAGTGTGGGATGACTGACTTAACAGAAAACTCAACAGCAAAAGTTAAACAAACCAGAAACTGCTGAAGATCCTTACTGATGGGGTAGAGACTGAGGGTGACTGACTTGAGAATGGGCTGCAGTAATTCAGTAGTTTGGGCAAGGAACAGAGATGGACTGAGAGCACTGGAGAAGAATGAGGAGAAAACGAGGGATGGATGGTAGTCTTGGAGCAAGGATGTGCAGGTAATGCCAAATTGAAACCTGAAATTAAAGGCTGAATGGAGAGAAGGTTTGGAACAGGGCAATGGTCTCCTGCTTCCCCTCTCTTTTTCCAAAGTATGGAGCAGGAAAATTAAAACAGGAATTGGTAATGGCTCAATAATGAGAAAGGATTAGGAATAGTAAATAGTATTCAAACTGATAGAACATCTTGCGTGGCAAGATAAATTGGTAAAAGACTGGTTTTGACAGCTTGAAATATGGAAGAGATTAAGAATATCCAGATGCTGGAAAGTTTTTGGGGATGATGGGCACAATTGTCTACTTTATAGTCTGTGCTCTCTTTTGCGCCTTGGAAGGAGAAGCTTAAGGCCCCTGAAGTGAAACAAAGTCACAAATGTATTATCTTTCTCCAGAAGTAATCTAAAGAAAAGGATGGTAGTTACTGCAGATTAATTGTATTGTTTCAGTTGGAGGAGACTTCTGTGGTGCTTCCAATTCTGCCAGTTCCCTTTGGGTGTCAATATGTCACCATATGGTAGATTTTCGTTAGCTGGTTTTCCACCTGCCCATACAAGGTCATATTCAGACACTGTTTAACTTAAAAGATCAACCTGCACTCGTCTAGGAGCATGCATGATGTCCTTGGCCTTTTTTAAAGTCTTTCTGTAGTATCTTGTGACTGTGTCTTAGTACATTGCTGCTTCACGGAGTGTGTTTTTCTTATGAAGAGATGAACAGTATCTGTATAAGGCTGGAAAATAAAGTAAACTTCAGAGATTTGGAATATCTATTTTTATCATGTGATATTAATATTAATGAATTTAAATGTTTGCGCACCCTAGTATTCTCTTTGATGTTAATTACAGTAGATCACATAAATTCATTCTTGGTGTCAGACAAGTGAGGAAATAACTTCCTCTTCATTTAGCTGTGTTTCTTAGCAACAGACTTGGTCTTATTAGTTAATAACATGTATTTTTGCTGTGTTTGCTATATACAAATGCTTGTCCTTCTACTTTTTAAAAAGCTCTGAGGGAACCTTTGTTACTAAGTTCAAGCAGAAAATAATGTAGAGATATAAATACATGATTACATGGAAGTGTAACAAAGTTTCATCGTATTCTCAGACACGTTAAAGCAAAGTTCTTTTTCTTTGTCTTCCTTTTACTGGTGAAATCTGATAAAATGAACAGTGTGTTCACCTTGCTCCTGTCTCTGTGGTGCATTGTGTTCCTGACATCCAGGAACTGTTATTTGTCACGTGCTGTCATCTCTGTGCTTCATCTTCCCTTCAATGAAGACAGTTGTGAGGGTAGCATGCTATCAGATTTTTTAATTAACAAATGAGCTGCTGCTTTGAGGGGTAATTCCCTCTCAATCTGTTATGTAGGGTTTTTTCTTTTTCTGTTGAAATCCATCTTTTTATCCTAAATTTATAAGGTGGACTCTTTCCGGCACTGGCTCTTTAAAAAGATGCAGATACGTAGGAAGTGCAAACTCAGCCATAGCAGTCTGGCTCTGCAAGTCCTGTTGAAGATCCTTAGTTGGCATAGTCTGATCTGTCTTTGGTAGGTGATTTTTGCAGCATATGACACGTCTATCCTTCGGTTTTGCTCCTGTGATGTTCACACTTAAAATTGTATGACAATTGTATGACAGCTCTGACTTTTTTAAAATCAGTGAAATCATGTTCTATTAGTGGCATCTATTGTCACGTATTTTAATATAAAATTTCTGTTTGCTGGTAGGCATTGCTTAAGTTCTATTACAAATGTTACTGCTGTGTACAAAGAAGTCTTTCCATCTTGTCAACCTGTTGACATCTTGTCATCTTGTTTGACATCTTGGTTTTTCCATCTTGTCTTTGTGGGTTTCCAATAACATGGGTACAGGTAAATATTGTAATGGGAAGAAAAGAAACTTTCTGACCCGTAATATGATCTGTCTGTTGGAAGAACGCTTCAGAGATCTGGTCATCTACTACCCAAAGAGAATAAAACCTTTACACAGGATGCTGTGGTTGCCCCATAGAAGAAAGGGGAAGTGTATTCCCAAAATAATCACCCTGAAATTTATAGCTGAATGTCTTGAGCAAAATGTAAATGGATTTACACTATGAAGCTGATTGCAAAGCCTTACAATGTTAAGAGTTGTATATTTTCTAGGACTATTATTCATCTTATTCAGCTGTTTTAAAAATTCAATCAGGAATGTGAAACTTCTACTGAATCTGCTTGGTTTTACCTACCAGAATATTTAAAGACCCTGAAAGATACATTTGGTCCTCAAATACAACAAATTGTCTCTCATTGACTGTGAACTTTTTCTGCATCCGGGCAGAGATGCTACAATGACAAAATCTGACCTTATCTTTTAAAATCTCTTCGTTGCTGCTGCTCTTGTTGATGTCCTTTTGTTTCTGTAGCTGAGATGGATTTTTTTTTTTTTTATAATGGCATTTTAGAAAAATTACTTTATTTTCAAGCATCTATAACCAGAAATACATAGAGAACCTTTATGTATTTAAAGGGATTGTGGAAACAAGAGAATTGTACATCGTGCAGCAGTAATAGAGACTGTAGTCTTAAACTGCTTCTGTATAATGACAAATTGACCTTTAGTTTTACTGTTTGTATGCAAGTAAAGTGCTATTGACAGATATGGTCTACATATGGATATTCATAGAGAATTTTCTTCTAAAACCTCCAACACTTTCTTGTAATACTGAGATGCGAGACTGTTTAAAGCAGTTATTTAATTTATGATAAAATGTTAAGTGAGAGTGCTTTTTAAAAATCCCTGGAAAGCAGACCTAAATACAAACCTTGTAACATGAAAACTTCAATGGGAAAGACTCTGTCAGGTTCCTTTCATACTTCTGTGTTTCCTTTGAAAGGAAAACTTTCCCAGATGGCCATTGCAGGATACTGAATGTGACCAGGAATTTTATGTAAGCATTTAAGTTCATAGCCCTTGTCAGAATTCATTATTTGGGGACTGGATTCCTTGCAAAGGGTTTTTCCTTTTTTTTTTTTTTTTTTTTTTTTCTAACCACTATCTTTATACTATTAAATGAATGCAAGTTGAGGGTAAGATTATCTGCAAGGTCATAGTGAAACTAAAAGCATGATGGACAAAGTATACTTACTGAGGCTGGAACTGGAAATAAACACACAAAGGAAAGTATATGGCCAGACTGATAGTTATAAATTAAGTGTCAAGGTTTCAAATCTGGGAAAGTATCATCAGAATTTATAAAGTTCTGTTTAAATAGTCCATTCAGCTCACATCAGACATCTGTTAGTGGTTATTGTTTGAGTGACCACCATGTACATTATACAAAAAGGAATGTGTTTTTTGTAAGATCTCTGCTAATGTGGCAGATAAAATCCCAGTGTTTGATAGCAGTGCCAAAGGGCAAAGAGGTGCTGAACAATATTCCTCATCTTTACCATAACTTTCTTTCCTGGAAAAACAGGCTTTGACAGTGGGAAAGTGAAGATCGAGATAAGGAGAGGTGGAAAGAGGCTTGGGAACTGAGAGTGATACAGACCAGAACTGTACTTGAGAAAGAAGGGAAAAAAGTGCTTCTAGTGCGCTGATGCACCAATAATTATTTTTTTGTTGATTACAAATTTGAGTTATATCCCCTATGCTGGGGTGATAAATTAAAAGAAGGAGCAAGCTAAGGACCAGTTGTTTCTGTTGGCATGTAGTGTAAACCAGGCCTGGTTTTTACAGCTCTAGCAACGGATTGTTGACTTTTTAAAGAAAAATGTACTGGTTTTATCAATGCTGTATCAGGCCCAGTTTCATTTATCAGAGCAGCAAAATTAGAAGTGATGAAAATTATTTATTCTTTGTGAGCTGCAAAGCAGTTGCCGATGGTTGTCTTGTTGTCTTGAATGTCAAATGTCAGTTGCATTTAAACTGTCTTTAACAGAGCTAAGCAGGTACTTGCAGGTTATGGAAAATCAGATGTACTGCAGGCATGTTAAGTAATTCACTTCTAATTTTCTATCTTAACATATTGCTGGGTAAACAGAAACATACAGTTAAGCAAGATTTAATTCAGCTAGGTGACATAGTAAATGCTCATTCGTAGGTGGCGTACCTTACTTTACTGAGCTACTTTCTTCTGTCAGTTTTACTATAGTACTCACGGTTTATAAGATGCATTAAGAAGCAGTTGTGACCTTGGTAACCATGGAGAAAGACTTGAATGATGAGCTTAAACTCATGAAAAATACCATGAAGCATTAGGAGACCTGTGGCAATTTTCTGCGATAGGCTTACTTGATAGAGCAAGGAGAAAAAGAATGTGATAAATGTGGAAATAGATGCATTTTTGGCTAGAAAGTGATAAAAAATGTTGAGGGACTGTTTTACACAAGATTATAATCTAATGTACAGAAGATAATTTTGGAGGGTTTTTTTCAGCAGTTTGGCTCAGTGGGGGTGAATGTGGGAGACGAATGAAGCAGAATTAGGTCTCTTGAGGGCAAAAGCACTGGCTTGAGCCTGATTCTCTCTCTGTGTTTGCACACAGCAGGGGAGGGTACTAAGATGCATTTGTGGAGTTTTGCAGTTTACTAAGATGTTGTTAAAAGGCCAACATTTTTGAAACTGATGCATTAACTAATTTTCCAGTTTCATAGTGTTCTTAGCTGCAAAAGGAACAATGGGGGTTAATATAGCTGTCTATTTTGGTTAATTTGTACTTGCACTGGAGTAAGTATATAGAAAGCCAGATTTTAGGGCATTTTATATGGGAATAAGAAACTTTGGCAGAGCTTGTTCTTTTTAACTTGCCGTAGTTTCATGTATTTGAGAGTGCCTTGTATGCTAAGACCAGCAAGTTGTCAGATCAATGTCTTGACATCTGTAGCAGGGAAATTAGCATAAATTCTACTGAGGCAGAATGGATGGATATACGGATGTGTGTAGTATGTTGGGAAGAAGTCCAAACATGCACTGTAAAGAAAAGTCATGCATCACAGCCTTCTGGCTTCTTTACAGGTGCTGATGAATGTAAGGAATGGGGCAGTCTGGTTGCTATAGTCCATTTAGGGTCTCCAGAAGTGATTTGCCTCACCAAAGTGTATTTCAGTGAGCTAAAGAAGAAAGTCCTCACATAGATTACCTGACTGAAGGATAAAGGTGGATGGAGGTAGTACTGGAATTGGGCAGGGAACTCTGGGGTAGA
>JBCJKH010045496.1:0-23456 GCA_039877255.1 Loriculus beryllinus | reverse complement strand
CAGGAGCAAATGTTCTGATATACTAGAGAACATGAAGAATTATTTTTATTTTAGCTCAAATATATTTGACTACATTTTTATTGTATTTTGTAACGTCTTTAATTAGAAGCTTTATACAAGAACCCCTGTACTCTAAGAGATATGTCATTGTGGGTTGAAAGGTTTAACTTTGAATAAGTGGTTTGAAATTGGTTTTGATTAATTTAATGTGAACTGAACATCAATTGTTTCTATAAGTCTTGCCTGAATCTTGATTATCCTTATCTTATATGTTTTCTTTTTGAGTATATTAAACTTTCTTTTTTTAATTTTCAGACAATAGCCACCATTTTTCAATATTTGTTGTTTTCCTTTTGATACCATTGCCTTCTTTTTTGTTTTATTTTGTGTTGTTTTCCTGCATGTCAGAGAAGCTTCAATTATATCAGGCTTTGAGGGGGAAAAAGATGGATATTGGACTTTATGGTAAATATACTACTTACTGCATTGCATCAGGTTTTTTTTCTTCACTTAATCTTTTTTGTTTTCTTCTTGATGAGAATGCCAGATCTCTAAATGTCAAACTGTGAGTTGGTCCTATTCACTTTAGAAAAGGCTTTTTCCACTGTGTTAGCAATGAACTGGCAGATTTCAGTTAGAGTATGTTCCATTGCTTGCTTTAGAGCTTTTCTGCTTTTCTTCCCAGACATCTGGGCTATTGGCTTAGTGAGAGAGACACTGGACTTACTGTCCTAGAAATCACAGGATTAACCACAGAACACTTTAAAAATTATTTCGCTGATGATGTAGCCCAGCTTTTCTTTCAGTGAGTACTCATGGCCACTGAGAATCCATTCTTCTCATCCACTTTTCCAACATATTGCCTTATTTTGGTAAAGTTTATGTAATTCTTAGTGTTCCATTGTCCACAAGGCCTCAGATGATTATTTCTCTGCAGTTTTACATGGGATGCAGAGATGGGTCAAAGCTGTGATTGAAGCAGTATGATCCAATGAGACAATGGGAATTTTCTTTTGCTTTAGTAAATACATGGGTTTATTTACTCAATACCACATAAACTGCATCCAAGCAAAACTTAATTAGGTGCTCTGCCAGGAAAAGGCTATGAGAATAGAGGAATGGATAACAGCTGGTTCTGTCAGCTGTTCCAGTTTTCAGACATACAAAGGTAAGAGAAGTGTGACTGCTTTATTTCCACCAAAAGATTAAACAAGTGAACAAGCATGACTTCTTCACTTAGGTTATCTTATCTAACATGAAAAGAAGGAATACAATCTTATTTGGTGGTAAGTCATGTTGAAGCTCCTGTGCTGGGTCTAAATCCTTTGCAATTTCATTATATCAACAGATTTGTGACCACAGAATTTTTCCTATGTCAAGGACATTAAATAAAGAAAAAAACAACAAACAAAAATCTTAACACAAATATATTTACTAAATA
The DNA here is from genome assembly GCA_039877255.1 of Loriculus beryllinus. Taxonomy (NCBI): domain Eukaryota; kingdom Metazoa; phylum Chordata; class Aves; order Psittaciformes; family Psittacidae; genus Loriculus; species Loriculus beryllinus. The sequence goes on along the minus strand of JBCJKH010045496.1, from coordinate 22,015 downwards.
GGTTTCTATTGATTTCTTTAATTATTAGTATTTGTTTTGTTGCTGTTCTTCATGCAGTCCTAAAATGCATTTTATTCTGGGGTGCCCAAGTCTTGATTTTTCTATCTTACATATTTATACTACACTTAGATCTTGATGACTTTGTTTGGAAGAGCTGTTTATGTAGCAAACCTCTCCTTCCTCTCCTCCCCTAACATTCACAATGGCAGCTGCTACTTTGACTTGCTTTTTCCATAGGTGCATATTGTTGCTGCCATCCCCTGCAGGAAAGCTGTCATTTGGCTCCCTGTATGTGGTAGCTGATGAGGTTTGTGATGTTGTGCAGCTCGGAAGAAGTTGGAGTATCACCAGCTGAGCACCAGCTGTGCTTTGTTGCAAAGGCAATTTGTCACCTGTAAAATACTGTAACTTACTGTTCCATTGCAATTTACCATTATCTTGCACAGAAATGCTCTTTATTTGTCACCTAAAGGAAGACTTTTTGTGCTGAGCTTGCTTTAGCCAGTTCTTCAGGCACTGGATGGAAAAATAGAAAGGAAATGCTAAACTGTTTTCTCCTTTATATATTCTTTTAATTTACTCCAGAATTAGCATTAATTTCAAGACAGTAAGTGCTGTTCATCAATGAGAAAGCAAGTGGTTAAAGCTACACCAGCTCTGGTGCAGTGGTGTAAATACAGTATTGACATACTGGGCTGTTGTAGATCAGCCTCTGAGGCTGGCAGAGCTGCAAATCAAACTTCTCATATTGACAAACTGGTTATCACTGAAATTACCCTGAGGATGACATCTGAGAACATCCAATGCGAACATGCTATGGTGGTCAAAAATGGATTTACTTTTTAGCTTTGCCTATTTGCCTATTCAGTCAATCCTATTGTACTTCAATCCTGGTTTGGCTGTCACAAACAGCCTCTCATCTGAAGTTTAATCCTTTGGTAATGAATTGTTTTCCCCCCTGTGCTTGTGCAGCTGACTCACCCTACAATGAGGTTTTATGTGATTCTGCAATGTGACAAATATGTTAATATATGCAGAACAATGCTTCCAGTCCTGGCAGATATTTGCTGTGTCCATAATGTCAATAAGGACAAACTTCTTGCATGATATAAAGTACTTTGACAAGACTATGTGCTACAGCTCACTGAACTTAAAGTTGATTCTGCCTAATGATCAAAACCCAAAGAACAGCTCTTTCTGCCTTTCTGTAGCAGTAATTTAATAAGGTAAAATACCATTAAATTCAATGAGGTGTGATTAACAAATACACAGAAGCAAGAAGTCCATAAAAATGTGATCTTGCACTTCATTGTTATGTCTCACGGGTATTTAGGTGCTTTGGAGAAAATGATTAGGGAGGTGGAAAATGAACTTTTTAGCTTTTCTGCAAAAAAAAAATCTCTAGCTGACATCCCATTTAGAGGCCAAGTACTACATTCACATGTAGTGGCATAATAACAGTTGCTGAGATTTTTTATTTATGGCCATATGCATTTTTAATGCCAAGCATAATTTATACCCTTGAATTCTGCATATTTAAGAGAAAATGAAGTTGACAAAGATTATGAAATAAAACTCAATCAAATTGTGTTTCTATGTTGGTAGAATAGCTCTTGAGGAGACAGAATGTTCCCAGAAGATGCTAAAACAAACATGCAAACAGAACTCTAAATTGGGACCAAGGCAAGAGTTCAAATGCTTTATTTTCTTTCTGAGACAGGCAGCTTAACTGTTTGCTTCAAAGATACAGATCAAATAAATCCAGAAAGTTACATTGCCTTGCTGAATCACTGTCTGAAAGGTTATTTTAACTATGTTGGAATACAAGCTTGAGGTCCATTCAGGGTAATTCACTGTGCAGATAAAAGACAAGGCTAACCCTTATATATCAGTAGAAATAAAAAAAGTTTAAACACAGAAGAAAGAAATGCCTGTATTAATGGGCACCAAATGTCATAACTTCAGCTTTATCAATGGTGTTAACACTAATTTTTATTATCAGTGGGTGCAAGTATGGTTTTAGATGATGGTGGCTGAGTTAGCTTTGCAGGAGCAGTTCTTGAAAACCCAGTACCTCTACACTGCACATGTGTATATATGTATGCATACAAGTATTTTGTAGGGAAGAGACTGTAGATTAAATTCAGCACAGAATCAGTTTGCATGGTTTGGTTTAGAGGTTAGAGGCAATTTAAGCCTGTGATTTTAAATGTATGTCTGAACTGAGTGGCACCTGACAAGCCTCACAAACGTGCATAGCAGAAAAACATTAAAATAATACAGTATGGGAAAGTATTGCATCAGCCTGTGAGGTTTAATGCCATTTATAAAAGAGGGTCATAAGACAGCTGCTAGCATGTTCACACTTGATGACCAAAAGCATATGCACAATGATGAATCTGGGTCAGAGTCAGGCTGTCTGACAGAAAACTGGGCGCAGCTGGGCTGACCACACAGAAGCCATTTTCCAAACCTGGGCTTCATGTACAGCTTGTTGAGGGTCATGTGCTCCTGCCTTTCTCAATGGGTTCTTATGAGAGTCAGCCCCAAACTGAGCTAATTAAATGTCTATGGTAGGAGGCTGCTGCCTCTGAGATGTGTCTGGAATGAGCTACTGGAGGAAACGATGAATCCTGTCCGTGAGCAGAATGTTGTTTGACATTCACTGGTTTGTCAAAGCTTTCCTACAATAATGTGAGTTTGGAGCACAGCAGAGGACATATAACATAACAGGAAGTTCTGGAGAACACTGCTGTCTGAGTGGAAGGTGGCTACGATCAGTGTTGGCGCTTCTTCCAGCAAAACTACTCATGCTCCCAGATCATGGCATGGTCTCTTAGAACAAATCTCTCTACCCTGTCTGCTATGATTGCAGCTTAGCTGTGGTAACCACAAGTAGAAAAATAGACATTCAAATGGAGAGATAATAAATGTTCAACCCGAATACTTCATCTGTCAATGCTCTCAAACAGAACTTTTTAATGAAAAACATTTGTTGTAGTCTGAGACAAATTAGAAGCAAACTAAACATTTTCCTCCTCTTTTGAAATGAAAATAAACATTACCAAGATATGACAATTGATTAATCCTGGTTGACGTTTGGATGAATATTCTTTACAGAAAATAAACCTAGTTCTTGCACTATGTTTTTAGGAACATACACAGTAGCCCTTGTTTATTTTTAAGTAAAGATTTACTAACAAGTTCTGAAACTTCTCAAGGGTTAGATTAATGGTGCACTTGCCACTATCAGTGCTGTGATGGCATGTTTGGCTTGGTCTGGCTGACCAAAAGAGGTAAATTTATTCTTCCCTTCCCTTTCACCTATTATTCTGGTAAATCCTATATCAGCAAACAGAGGAGAAGAGAAGAGCTTAACCGGACATCTACTGCAACAAATTTTTTTCTGAGTGTCAGTAGCTGTTAAGATTATACAAACTCTGGGATAAAGCAATCCAAGATCTGATCACTTTGATGGTCTTTGCAGTTGTGAGCATGTAAAGTCCTTTGTACTTGAACTGTTTTACTACTTATATAGTTATTGTCACTTTTGAGAGAAGAGAAAGAAAAAGCAAACTTGTCTGATAGGAGGAGAAGGAGGATGAAAAGAGCTACCATTTCATTGGTCTGGAAGTAGCTGCTGATGCAGGTATTCAGTAACACTCCCTAGACAAACTCCTTTGGCTTCTCCTCAGAGGAGAAATACTCCAACCCTGTGGCTTGCTGGCCCTCTGCCTGATTAATTTGGTCCAGGTTAGCAAGGTCTCTCTTGTATTGGGAAGCCCCAAATTGGACATAAGTCTCTGAATGCAATATCACCAGTGCTAAAGAGAGGGCAAATATCACATACCTTGACTTGCTAGCAATAGTCTTCCTAATGGAGACCAAGATGTGCTTGGCTTCCTTCCCTGCCAGGGTGTATTGATGGCTTGTTTTCAGCTTATTGTCCACCAGGACTCCTAGGTCTTTTTCCATGAAGCCACAGCCTGGACTCAAACCTGTAGTGGTGTATGGGGTTGTTCTGGCTTATTCTGTACTTCCCACTGTGAATTTAATGAGGTTCCTGTTGGCCCATTTTTCCAGCCCTTTCTTAATGGCAGCTCAGCTTTCTGGCATATGAACTACTCCCTACAATTTGGTATGCTCCCCAGCTTGCTGCGCGTACATTCTCTCTTGTTACCTGGGTTGCTAGCAAGGTTAAACAATACTAGTTCAAGTAAGTGTTTCAAAATGTGTCTATATGGTTAAGAGAACTGTATTTTTGTGTTTTGTCTTATTCCCACTGTGCTTGCTGAGGTTTCTATGAAAGTGAGATTTCTGTTTCACTGCAAAGAATGACAGCTATGGGCACATTTCCCCCCTCTTCCCAACTGTCCATGACTCTATAAATAGGTTGATCAATTTATTTAGCTGCTATTCTGTACTTTTAAAATGTGGTTAATATTTCCAAAGCACTGTGAACTGCTGTACTGAAAACCTGCCAAATATCATTAAATAGAGATTTGTGCTTCTGGAATTTAAAAATGAAAGCTTAATGCCTCGGATATGAAAGGAAAATCCCAATTAAACAACTGTGTTTATGAGCATAATTCCAATTCTAAATGTGTCATTGTCAGAAAAGCCTCCATCTTTTCTCTTAGGATGCTCCTAAAAAAGCATCTCTCTCGCATCCCAGATTTTGAACTGATTCATGAGCTCTGAATGATCTTCAAAACCAAACCCAGGCCACTAGCCAGTACTGACAGACCTAATACACAAGTTTCCTTGACCTTGAATAGTCCTCATGACATGACCACAAGTCTGCATCTTTTGAGGACAGCCTCAAACTGTACTTTTTCCTTCCTAAGCAGAATGTACAAGCAGAGCCTAGGTGTGCTGGTAGACTGTCAGTGAAAGCTCAGTCTCAAAGAGGACATGTACTTCTAGTCAGTATTAGCAGGACCTTACCTCCACGCACATCAGAAGCATCAGGATGGGTTTATATTTGATTTTGGTATTAAAGATAGTGAACGTTACTTAACAAGTAGTATTGGTATCTCTGATGGTTTACTGGCTTGCATGACAGTTGGTAGGGCAATGAGAAAACTGTTGCAGGTTCTCTCCTTCACACAGTTTCACAGTGACATGCAGTAATTGTTCAGGTAACTGGCCATGTCCCGAGATTATAGGTGGTCATGGAGTGGTGGACTTCATCTGATAGCTTTTCTGTCAAGTAATATGTAACAACACTAAGTAACTGTTTCAAGAGAGATGACTCCCAGTCTCAGAAATGTAGAAATGGCAAAAGGGTGTCATGCTGAATATTTGTTGCTTCCAATATAGTGGCACATGTTTTGTGACAAATTTAATGATCAACTTAATGAGAGTTAGCTGCAGTTTTCTGCATGTGAATGATGGGCCCTATGAAGAGTCCTTTGTTGAGAGGTACCATAGCTAATATGACTGATACGTAAATGACAAATTCCTGTGTTGGGAAAGAAACTACTGCACTGTAGGTGATGTTTAACCAACCCTAATAGATCATCCTTTCAACAACCTTCCTCAGTGAGTTTTGAGATTGTAAAGGATAATGGCAAATTACCTTCATTTCTGCTTCTTCATGCTGAAAGGTGATTTTCTGGTCATTCCTGAGGGCTGATGTGGAGAGCATAAAAGCAGTTTGCTCTGGTTTTCCATTCAACCTGTCAGAGTGACCACCTCTCTTTCGTGATCTGACAAAACAGGTTTTTGAGTTCACTGGAGAATGCGCTCTGGAAGGCTTGTTCAGCACCAGCTGGATGTGCAGGACAGCAGGGAGCTGCTGTATGAGCTTCGTATGACCAGGTCAAGATAGGTTTGCTTGTCTCTGAGCCTTCCCATATGGCTGGCACACATTGTGTCACAGACTACACCTGTAGCTTCAGTGGTAATTAATTTATCACAGATTCATTTGAACATGGTAGAGGATGCATTGCTACTTGGTGGATTAAAAGTAGTCCTGCTTAGCTGTTCTGCTTTCACACTTCTCTGTGGTGTACAACTGCACGGAAGCTGTGCAAGCTGCTTACATCCTGATGAGACCTGCTTACGTACAGTGAGGCAAGACAGGCTTGTTGCTCTCTGAGATCTTCTCTATGTGAACAACGAAGCCAGTTCCTCTAAATTGTGTGGGTGGAAAGCCAGCTCTCCTGACTTTTTCCGTGTCACTGAGGACTGAGTTTGTGATGGTGAGTGTGGCCGTAAGGTTGGGTGGCCAAAGTCCTTTTAAAGCTTTGTCCTATTTCTGCTAGGCATAAGACTCAAAAAAAAAAAATCAGAGCATCAGAGAATCATGGGATGGTTTGGGTTGGAAGAGACCTTAAGGTCGTCCAGTTCCAACCCTCCTGCCATGGGCAAAGACACCATTCACTTGACCAGGTTGCTCAAAGCTCAATCCAGTCTGTCCCTGAACAGTTCCAGGGGTGGGGCAGCCACAGCTTCTCAGGGCAACCTGTGCCAGTGTCTCACCACCTTCACAGTAAAGGGGCTGAAAGCAACTGAAGGGCTTGCTTTTTGTACATCGCTGGAATAAGGAACATTCCTTTCTTTTATTTATGAAGGCTATAGGGCAAGTGAGAAATAAATGTGCGCACACACACTCAGCTATTTTCCAGTTAACAAGATAAAGAAATCTGTGTGTTAACACAAAATACTTTCATCAAGTGAAAATAATAATAGCTAGCCTGCATTATAATGATAGGCATCTACACAGACTCTACCACATGTGGCCTAAGTGATGCAAATACGAAGTTTGTTGAAAATATATCAATGATTTATAGGGAGAAATACATTTAAAATTGTTACAGCACTTTATTGCACTAACTCGTCACCCAGGGATTGTTGTGGGAATACAACAGACAACAAAATGAGATATAGGGTAATTGTAGAGCATAAAGGACTTCGGTTTTTAGATACTTATTTCCTACGTTTTTCCTTAGACAAAGGTTACTCCTTTTAATACCTGACTGATTCATGTGGCAATTCTTTAGTTTTAACATCATCTTTCCATGACTCAACGTCTGCATCATTTTAAATATAAGGAAGTTTTGCTGTTAATACTGATTGATGCATTATTGTTTTTTCCTATATTTCATTTGCTCCCTTTCACTTTTCTTTTTTTATGCGTGTCACTCTTAGAATATGGTCTGCATGTTTAATATCTGATATTCACAGGAATTACATATATGCTTTTGGTTCAGTACCAGACAAAGATTTTCTGATAAATCAAACTACAGTAGACCTATATATTTTGTATCTCATTCTGTTAGTTATTACTGGGTTTGTTTTTCTGTTAATACACCCTTCTTTTATTACTTACACCATCTTTTTGTATTTGGGAAGTTTTCATCCAGCTGCTACTAGGTTTATCCACCTTAGTATCCACTGGGCATATTGGTAAAGACTGTTTATTTTTCTTTTATCAAATGGTACGACAGAGTAAAAATAACCTTTTTTAACCCTGCAATTCCTCCCCAGGCACACCGATTGAGAGTTATACTTGGTTGCTTCCATTCTATGTAAGTTTAAAGTTCTCATCTGGCCACATAGACCAATAAGCAGAAAGTAGATATGTTTGCAAAGTTACCCAGCTGCCTGATAAACTAGATGAATCACCACCTCCAGAGTGTCTATGGCAACATGGTGCAAAAGGAGCTGAACAGAAGGTAGTCCGTGAACAGAGGTAGACCATGACAAACTTCTGCCCCTATCAAGGGACCATTGGATTGTCATTGTCCCAGCCTCTGTGTGTCCAGCAGCATCTCTGCAAACCCAGTTCTCTACTGCTCCCCAGGTGGAGACGATTCCTGTCAGAGACAGTGTTTGAAATCATAATGTTATCGGTAATATCTTTTAATGAGCTAAGTTTCTTGCTTCTCTTGTTACTGCTCCGAGAAAATAAAGTGAATTGTCCATAATATGACAGCCATGTAACTGATTAATAATACTGACTGTGTACCGCATTGCTGAAGCTGGTTCTGTGTTGGTTTTAGAGGTGATGTCTCAGTTGAATCTGTACCATGATGTTCACAGTGCAGTCTTGAGAGGAGAGACACTAACAATGCCTTCGCCCTATTGTATGAATGTCCACAGAAACCTTTCCACTGGAAAAACTGCATCCTAACAAATTGCGTACTGCAGCCAGCCCTTTGTTCCTTCCTTGGCATGAACAGAGAGTAAAAAGTCCCTCTCAAGCCCTCTTTTGAAAAGCTTTGTGGGCTTTGGTGTGTTGCCAGAAATGTTAAACGAAAATAAAAGTGACTAATCCTGGCTAATTTGAGTTGGACTTTTCAGAGCTTGTCTCTGATCCTGGTGAGGAAACACTGGAATTAGAGCTGCCTCTGCGGCACCCTTACCTCTCCTGCACAGCACAGGCTTTAAGCAAAACAGCCCCAGATGGCTATTTTCTTAGGGCACCTGTTCCCCATCATCTGTGAAGAGTGGTTCACACTCTCACAGCGAGCACCATCCTGCTTCTGGGACTCAACACTGCTCACTATGCAGCTCCATGCTGAAAGCTATTCTGAAGGCAGAACTAGGATCTTTACTCAGAGTCTGGCCTCAACAGATTGGTCTGCTATGACAGTACTTTAGGTGGATCAGTTTTCACAATTATCTGACTTGATTCCTCCAAGATGGGGAGTTATCTCTGTTTTATGGCTCAGGAACTGAAACGTTTACCCAACCTAAAATGCTTACAAGTGGCTGTCACCGAGCACATAGTACCTGGACCACAAATTTGCCCAGTGTGAAATATGTCTGCAATTTCTTAATGTGGAAGGGATGTAACTAGAATAAATGGAGTTTTGTGGGGATGGTGGTAGACATCTTTATGATAGGAAGTTTTCCTTTTTATTGTCAGATAGGTTCCTGAGCCAAAATTAAGTGAAGCACTTGAACTTCTCAAAGAAAAGTTTCAGAATTCTTTAGCATAGGGCAAACGTTATCTTTTTTTCCTGTGTTTTGTTTTGTGAAAGATGCCTTTGACTGAAATTTTCTGGGGATGAAAAGAAAAAAGGAGAAGTGGAAAGCAGGAGTTGTCCTGAGAAAGTTTGGAACAGAGCTCAGCTCAAAGCATTTAAGTTTGACAGTGTTTTATAGGCAAGTGAAAATATGCTTTAAATCAAAGGTCTCGGTAACCAAGGGCATTGTCTGTCGTGTCATGTCCCTCCTTTCCCCTCCCCATTGAAGAAGGGTGGGTTTACTTTCCAGTGAGTTAAGATTTAATAAGGATTTTGTAGCAATTATAAAAGAATCAAGCTAAGAAGAAATAGGATTGCTATTGCAAGAAGGCCAGGAAATTCAAGAGTTAAAGGTTAAAGAAATCCAAATGTTTGGAAACACTGGAATGTGATGTTAGGGTCACCCTACTTGTCATTTCTCCAAGGATTCATGAGAACAGGCTGGCCCCCAACAGGACACTGGTGTCCTGAGCTTCGTCCTCTGTCATAGGCTTACGAAGTAAGCACTAAGCTACCATTTCTGTTACAGATTTGTTATCATTTTTTTGTTATTAGAGGTAAGTCCCATTCCTCGTATTAGCAGCCTTTTATGGCCATCTGCTTTCAAGCCAGAAATTTCTACTCAGATTGCTGTCTTTCCAATGAAAATGTTTAACTAAGGGCTTGATTTGGTCTTTAGTTTTTCATAAGTAAAGAGCTAGTTTTCAAAAAAATAATCAGTCCTTTTTGCTTTTTTTTTTTTTTGGTTTCATTTAGGAAACAAGATCAACAAAAATGTAATTTTGCAGAACTGGAGAAAATGTTTACATTATTTTGCACTATTTGGCTATGGGTTTTTTTTTTTTTGTTTTGTTGTTTTGTTTTGTTTTTTTGTTTTGATTTGTTTTTCCTAAATCCAGGAAAGCTGTGCTTGTATTTATTTGGTAATTAGTCTAGCAAAAGCTAATCCAAAACCTGGGATGAAGACAGAGATGGTCAAATGAGGATCTTCATCCAGGAACAATGTGGGTATGGCTACCCAGTGTATGCCTTTGCTATAAAAACTCTCTAAACTGAGCACTGGGGCTCAAATGTGAACAACTATCTAAGGCTGTTTGGGTTTTTTTACCTCCAGCTGGGTGAATCCTCTATGTAGTAAGTCACCCAGGAGACCCCTAAGGCAGTGCCACTGTGCCAGACTGAGGCCCTTCTGCAGTGAACTGCTCTCCCGCTTTCAAGTGTAAATTACAGTAATGCACCTGAATGCACCATGAAGATACATGAGGTATCAGGCTAGAGCTAACAAGTGGCTTGAGACAGCACTGAGGTACTGTGGTGAAGTACCTGACCCACCCCAGATTTGCTCAGTTAGTTTTGGCAGGCTGTTTTCTGCTTGACTCAGTTCCTCAGATGCCCAAGGCCATGCTCCTTTGCTTGGTCTGAAAGCGGCCTTATCTGAGTATTTTGGTGGTCACCTTGGTATCTGTGCCCAGGCTACAGGGAGGAGCCAAGTGTTTCTTTTTTATCTTAACATGATTCATTCTCAAAGCCTCACACAGACTATGCATGAAAGGGACTTGTGGCTCCTGTTTTTCAGAGATGTGGTGGTAGTGCTGGTTCCTGTATGCAGTAATATAATAATTCAGTTAGAGCTAAAAGAAGATCTGCAGTGAATCAGGTGAGTGCCTACAGTCTTTAGTGTCTTACAGGAAAGGACACTGAAGAACGTACAGCAGCGGCACAACTTGATATTGAATTATACCCAAGACAGAGATAAGGTTTATTAGCTTGGATGTAATGCTGTACAGTGGTTGTTCTTCTGACACTGAATTAGTTTTCACTGAGCAAATCCAGGTTCTTATGGGCCGTATTTGCTAACATTGTACATGTCTGTGACTGTGCTGTAGAGATGCTCTTGTTTGGCCTCATCTTCAAGGAGCCACAGTAAACACTTGGCTCCTTACATTTTTCACTTGAGTGAAAAACGCAAGATGAAAGTCTACAGAAATGTATAAATGGACACTATTGGATTAATGTTCTCACTAACAAGCTAAAAAAGATTAATGATTCAGGGCAAAGCCAATATCTCTAGATCCTCCAGTGCAGCTGTGCACTGCCAATTGGATAACATCCCTGTGTTACATCCCTGTCTGCAGCCAAATGTATCCGTCCTCCAAAGGTGTTATCTGTCCTTTTTTTGTATCAAAATATTCGTACTTCAGAATATGAGGAACTGAAACTTACATTTGGAAACAGTAGTCTATAACCATGCTAGGTGTTTTGCACTTCGGTTTAAGTTGCCAAATTTCCTGTGACTGTCTTTATGCTTTTCAGTTGGACAGTGAACAAGCATGCACACAAGCACGTTTTCTTTGAGATATTATTAACAAGAATGCGTCTGATTTACTGCAGCGTTCCTGCTTGATTGGTAAACAAGTTTGTTCTGGCTACAGTTTCAAATCCATTCAACTTTTTTGTTTACAGAAATGATTCCCCAGCTTCCCTTAGTCACTCATTTTATATTACTTCCCTTCAACTATTGGTATCTGTCTTTATATAAATGTCACTGTATTTTTATTTCTCTTCCTTAAATACAATGCACTGATCTACATCCATTCTATTAAATAAGTGAAATTCATAAAAGCTTTGACCAGGTGCTGAAATTGCTGGTCAACAAGGGTATAAAGAGGTACCTCCCTTCTCATGATGAGGCCCATAAAGTGTTTGAAACCACAGGTCCAGAAGGCCTTGCAAAACCTTACCTTTCCAGTCCCAATGCTCCAGTCGTTGCACTGAGCCACTCTTACCATGAGGAAAGCCTGGGACAGTTTCCATTGGTAGAATGCAAGAAGTAGTTGAACTTTCATGTGCTGGGATACTGCAGAAAAGCTACACTGCGATTTGACACCCACTTCACTGATATAGAAGTGATATATACATAGGCTATGCTCTACCTCTTCCCCTGCCTAGACGCACAGATTTTGTTTCCAGAAAACCAAGGACAAGGAGAGAGAATGGAGAATGTCTAGGTTTTATCCTAGATATAAGTCATGGAGCATGTGCCTCCTCCTGTGAAATGCAGGGAAGTGATCCTAGCTTCCAGCATTATTGCTGCTCTGTGATGCCTGCTACATCATCTGCTGAAAAAATGCCTGGATCTCACAAGCTGTCCAGGAAAAGGCTGATATCTTGCTTACACTATATGAACTTGTCTCAGTGTGAAAAACATGACATTCAGAAACACAGGTATGGAGTGTCACTTGGTAACAATACTGCAGGGCTCGTCTTTGTATTTTAAGCATGTTATTTCTGAGTTAAAAACTTGAAGTTTAGCCTTAAGCACTGAGGGAGGTAACAGGGCACCTACTTCACTCCTCAGAAGGTAGTCCCAAATGGCAGCCTCCCTCCGAGTCCCCTGGGATTACTATGAGTACAGTAGAGATGTGATCTGGGTATTAGAGACATCATTGCAGCTGTGGATAATTGAGCTTGACTATAACAAAAGCAATGTTATAGTCAATGTTATATAAAAGCAATGTTATAGTTATAGTTACCTTAGAGCTGGACAGATTCTTCACAGGGAAGAACTAGATATATTTTAAAATAAAACCGTACGATGGCACCCAGGCATGGTCAACCCAGCACAAGAATATTACTGTGTTTATGCTTTGGCATTGGTAGCTGGTGATACAGACTAAGAAACATTAAACTGATACCTAATATAACTTTTATTCAAACTATTTATAGCAATCACATACATAACTTCTCATTACTGTGAAGTAAAAATTCTCAGTTCCAGATTTTAATCTAGTGTGTTTACTGTAGGAGAAATAAATAATTCAGATGGCATTTCTAAAAATATAATTAGTTGATGAGTCAGAGAAGAATTTCATTTCCCTAAATGTTAAGGCTGGAAGATTGGGAATATCATGATCAGTGTGTCTGACCTGTGACTCCATCATGTCTTAGGATACTGCCTGGTAATTGCGTCACTTTGTAATTAAGCTGGAAGGTTGTTCAGACAGGACTAAATAAAGGGCCTAAACCACGTTCTTGCAATTTGCTGAATGTTATTTCACACAGCACAAACAAAAGGTACACCCCACAGACAAGCCTGCGTCTGGTGATTCATCATGTTCATTTAAAATGTGAGACAATTAACATTTACTAATGGGTTCATTTCTGATAACTCAGTGCACGTTTTTGGAACATCATACATATCTTTGAACCACTGTATATGTGTGTATCTGAAAATAGAAAAGAAAGCAGCAAGGATAAAATGAAAAGGCATAAACTAATGAAACTCTAGACTGCGATAAAAGCTGCCATGAAACAAGAAACTGAAACCCAAAAATGAACACCATGTAGAGCAAAAGATCAATATTTTATTGACTGGAAACCAGACCGCTATGTACTTGTTGGTCAGTCATTACCCACATTGATTTTATGCCACTGCCGTTCAGCTCGGGCTTAGCTATGCATACACACTATTTCTATTTTTTTTTTAAATTTTTTTTTATTTTATATTTCTACCTAAAGCAATGGCTGTCTTCAGTATGAATAAAGCCCACTTAAGTCACCCAAATAACTTCAGGTACTTAAGGTCAGAGTCTACAGGAGAATGTATGCCTTAGAGATGTGCAAGATGAGGACTAAACAAGTGCTGAGCGGTGCAAAATCTGCCATTCTTAATATCACTGCACAGTTCACATCAGCCTGGTACAGACACTATAACATGTATCAAGCCACTGTAATACACAGCGCTGATGAAGGAAGAAGAGAAATGCTTGTAACTCAGCTCTACATGACCTTTAAGAATAGACAATTGAGTGCTGAAACTCAGTGAACAGATATAACCTTCTCAAAGCCAGCTACCTAGAAACTAATACCTTGTACTACAAGCAAGGACTGCCTAGCTTTCAATGACAACATTACCAGTTCTTGACATAATATTGGCAAATGGATGTGGCGCATGGCAAAATGAGTTGGTATCCATTTTGAAGAGATTATAGTCTGCTGTAGACAAGCACATATTTAAAAGAAAAGGGGTAGACTCTGCTTCAAAGACCTCACAGTGTGGAAATGGCAAGGCCATTAACTATAATTTGACTGCTGGCAAATGGGTTTTGAGTGGAGGAGAAGTACATGGTTGAAGGGATAAGTATGGATTGTCTCTTGTGTCTACTGATAAAAATATATATTTTGTGTGTGTGTGTTTGAAGGTCCAGTGAAGAAAATGGAGGCAGAGTCTTAAGGCATATTAGCTATTGGAAAGTGTACATCAGCACTAGCCAATGTCAGACAACCTTCATCTCTTGCAGTAGCTCAAAATATGGGTTTCTTTAGGTTCTAAAGCAGTTATGCCTGAAAAATTAAGTACAGTCAGCCAATTTTGGGAGAAGACCTGTCAGTCAAGTTCTTTGGATGGCTAAAGACAGTGTTTCTGAGGAGCAATCTCAGTAGGCAGAGGAAAATAGCCTTTTTTGTCTTTATCTGGCCCTGGCTCTTGGAAGCCCTCTTTGTAAAAGTACCCCTTCCTCCCAGTTTCTGCCTGCTTTGTTGGCAGCTTTTTTTCCTAAAGTATGCAGGAAGTTGATATTTACAAGTTTTCCTAATCATTGTGATGATCGTAAGAAAAATGCACGTGCCCAGCTTTCTACACCAAGGTCTGCATCTGAGAAGGGGTGCCAATGCCTCATTCTTAGTCACAAACCATATAAACTTTTCACAACCCTCCTTGGTTTATGGGAGATGAAATGTAAATTTTTGAGCTTCTAACAGCAGAGTGCAGTGTGTTACAAGGAGAAACATACTGTAAAACATACTGCAGTTAGAATTTCAATGCACACAAATCTTTTCTGTTATTTTTTTAACCAGCATTGGGTCTGTTCAATTTTTTTTTTTATAAGCAGTTGAGAACTGTGATACTTGAATGACTACTTTTGCAGTCCAGAAAGCCAACTGGGCTGCATCAAAAGGAGCGTGACCAGCAGGTCAAAGGAGGTGATCCTGCCCCTCTGCTCTGCTCTCGTGAGACCTCACCTGGAGTATTGTGTGCAGTTCTGGTGTCCTCAACATAAAAAGGACATGGAAGTGTTGGAACAAGTCCAGAGAAGGGCCATGAGGATGATCAGGTGACTGGAGCGTCTCCCATACAAAGACAGGCTGAGAAAGCTGGAGCTGTTTAGCCTGGAGAAGAGAAGGCTGTGTGGAGACCTCATAGCAGCCTTCCAATGTCTGAAGGGGGCCTATAGGGATGCTGGGGAGGGACTCTTCATTAGTGACTGTAGTGATAGGACAAGGGGTAACGGGCTCAACCTTAAACAGGAGAGGTTTAGACTGGATATAAGGAGGAAGTTCTTTATTGTGAGGGTGGTGAGGCACTGGAATGGGTTGTCCAGGGAGGTTGTGAATGCTCCATCCCTGGCAGTGTTCAGGGCCAGATTGGACAGGGCCTTGGGTGACATGGTTTAGTGTGAGGTGTCCGTGCCCATGGCAGGGGTGTTGGAACGAGATGATCTTAAGGTCCTTTCCAACCCTAACTATTCTATGATTATATGACTAAATAACTGTTATGCCTCTTATACGATTTTCTTACTGCAGAGTACATTGTTACAAAGTGAGAATAATGCAGCTGTACAGCTCTTCACAGAACTATGAAGCAGAGCCACATTCATGGCAAAGGACATCATCCTGCCGAGTGAGGAATCCCCGGCCCACCAGCGGGACAGAGCATTTTGCACAGTTAAAGCATTCCCCATGCCACTGGCGCTCTTCAAATGAGATAAATTTGGCACTTCCAAGAGCTGAAAGAGATTATGAGAGAGAAGATGTGAATCTTCTGGGCATGGTTCAGAAATGCAGCAGAGTGATTTCTGGTGTGTGATCAGGTTGTTGTTCATATAGCAAGCAGACAAGTGAACAAAAATCAGTAGTTTGAAGTATCCTTCGTTAGCTGAATTTGGAAAAGAAAAATCTAAATTAAATACAGTGCAAATATTTTAAGTGAAGCCACAAGTTTTCATATTCCATTATGAACTCTGAACAAAATAGGTTTATCAAAATGTCCATCCAGGTTTTCTGATCTTCCCAACAAATTCTCATTAAAATTATCTGCAATGTGTTATATATGTAGTTTCTATACAACACTGAGTAAAATTTAATTGTTTCTACCTAAATTTCTTCAAGATGAAGTCTTTCAGTAATTACAGATCATAGAGTTCCCAGCATGAGTATCTGAAATAAAATAATGGAGGGGTTTGGAGGTTTTTTTTATTCTATTGTTTTGATTTGGTTTGGTTTGGGTGTTTTTGTAAAATCATGTCCATTTGGTTGGGTATTCATCGTTTTCTTTGCCCAGTTACATACACAGCATGTACCTGTAACAATTGGGCAGTACTCTTCAACAGTTGAGGCCACATATAATAGAATTACAATGCAGAACACCAGCAAATGCTCTCAGAAAACTGCTGTCATAGACTAATGACACATATGTCTAATTACAAAACATCTATGTACACAAGCAGGCATGCAATAGAGCTTTATTGCCTTTGGCTAGCTTTCTAATTTGACAGGTGAGTCTTACCAGCAGGCAGTTAATTTCTGTCCAGTTTCATCACATTTGCATTTAAAAACAAATTAAACAAATTACAGACATGAGGGACTTGTGTGTACTGCCCTGGGAAGAGCCAAAAAATGCCTTTTCTTATATTCTTAAGGATGAATTTTAGTGCAAAAGGATTAAATCGAACAATGTAGGAACTTCTGGCACATAAAAGAACTACTAAGCATTTAGGGAACACGTGTGATCCATGTGTCCCAGCAAATCGCAGTATATGTGATGGAGGGTGAGTTTCTCTAGTAGTTAACTTCTTCAGTCTTCCCTTATGATGGAAATATTTTTAATGCTGTTTTCTAGAGCAAAAGTCTGCTTTGAGAGGAAACTAATGATTTGTCAGTATCTAGTTCCCTCTAAAAAATGATACTCACCTGTAATAGGTTTCTTGCAAGCAGCACACTTCTCAGCATATAGTTTGCTGAAACAGTCTACACAGTATGGATATTCATCTTTGGAAATAAACTTGTGTCCAGACAGTTGTGTTTTACACCCAGCACATACAAAGCATTCTTTATGCCAAGGTTGGTCATGGTAGGTCACTCCCCCAGAAGTTATTACCTGATGTATTGACAAATAAGGACAGAAAAATGAAACAAAAGTGTTAATTGTGAAGGATTATCCAGTTTTTCATAAATCTTTCCACTGTTTTCCCTCTTCTCATATGCACAAGAGAAGAGGGAAATGCACATCAACTGCCTTTCATTTGGAATATCAATTTGACTAACTGCAGTTGATATGAACATGCCACTGGTTTGATATTCTCTTTTTCTATCACAGGATAACCTCATGGTTTGTAATGAACAGGTTATCTTCTTATGGAAATTTTCTGTTATGCATGTGGATAAAGGCATAACATCAGGCATGCTCTCAGAAGAGCAGCTGTTGGTGATGGACAGTGGATGAGAGAACCAGGGATGAGATTATGGCTGATCTCTAACTGGAACTGGCATTTGCTGTCTTACAACAGATAGAGTATTTTAAGTAGGAAGAAAAAAAAAGAAAGAAGCAGAAATGAGACAGAGAGGAGATCTACGCTGTCAGAAGGAAAAAAAAAAAAAGAGGTGTTTATCAGTGTCATCAAACTTCTCATTCCCTGCAACTCACTTCACAACTCTCCACTGGTTATTTCTGAAGAGGGAAATTTCCACTGCTCTATGGCTTCCATATGTGTGATAAAATGCTACTTTCACATAAGCTGTGGGAGACTAGAGAAATTTATTTAGAGATAAAGATGAGCTGTAAGGGTGTTTCTACTGTCAAGTAACATGCATAGCAATGAATGAATGAATGAATGAATGAATGAATGAATGAATGAATGAATGAACGAACGAACGAATGAATGAATAAAAAGCGAAAATGAATGAATTAATACAGTTGGAACAAGAAGAGAAAAGTGGGAGAAACTTAAGTAAAAATAGTGGCACTATCAAATTTCCCTGGATAACACAATTTCAGGGAAATAAAGAATAATACTGGGTGATGTCAGGCAATAAAAAAAGAAAAATTAAATAGTTCCCATGTCCCTTAGCATTCCAGTAGTGGGCTACTTCTAACTGTCATTTGTTTTTTCACTAAAATCTCAAAATCCATGACACTAAATTCAAGATTCTAGTTTGAAAATTTAATCTCTTCAGGCTTAATTCTTATTTATCGGAATAAGTTTAAGTAGTAAAATACGTTTAGAGGGACTCTGAATTCATAGAAATATTAAGAAGGAAATCCTAATTATTTCACGTAAGTGCTGTTAACCTCAATGCCCCTAACAAACATTGAGCAGAAATACTGTATTTTCCATGTGATCATTTACTGCAAATTAAAGGCTTGATGTAGAGATATTAGAATATATAGAAGTACTTTCTAAAGTTTAACTACTGAAGAAATGAACAGGCTGCAAAATCTTCTGAAAAGCTATTGTCAGAGGTAGAAGTTTACAGATAGATGTTAAATAACTACAGAAATATTAAGTTATTTGATGAAATGAAAAAGAAAAATCATTTTTGCTTCCTGAGTGATACAGGTAATAAGAACAAGTTAAATTCTGCCATGTAAAGTAGCTTAAGGTCTGTCTCTGGAGAACAGTATCACACTAAGCGTGATACTTTAAGTGTTTTCATCAACCTGGGGCAATTTTAAAACATTAAATTTTTGAGAAGAATGAATTGATTTATTTGTATTTGGGAAAAAAAGAGAAATCCTCATTAGAAATCAAGCTTTCTGGCACCTACAGGGGGAGTATTTTGTACTGAGCAGTGGTACTCTTGGCCAGTATTTTCACAACTGAATATTATTTTATCTGATTGTTGCATGACAGATTTCAATTAAAAAGCAGGCAAGACTGTGTTTTACTCAGTTTACATGGCTTATTAGGCATATGAATATGTCTGAAAAATGCTGGAAAAGGAGGCAAAATCAGAGAATAGCAGGAAAGAAGGCTTTTACGTAACTTTCAGTGAAAGTTTCAACCTTTCTTAAAAATCAGAATCAATAACAAAAGAATCACAAAATATTTGTTCTGGTCAAAAAGTTCATTTCAAATATAATGAAGCTTAAGTTTCTATTAACATAATAAGTTACTAGTAGCAGCAGGCACTGATACAGTTGGTTTTCAGTGTCCAACGCCAAAAGGAAGATTCCGCTCTTACTCTCTGTACACCAGGCACTTTACATGATCCAGCCCCCTCCCTCATGAGCAATACTGACTCATTAGGACAATTTTTCTATTATGTGTTTAATTACCTTTTTGCAAGAGTAGCAGTGGTGAGCAAATTGCTTCTCAAAACAGGGCACACAGTAGTTTTCATTGTCTTTGGTGATCAATGGTTTTGTTCCCAATGGTTGCCGGCAATACTGGCAAACAAAACAGGATTCATGCCAGGAACTTCCCTTAAATTCCATTTTACGGGAACCTGTAAAAACCCAAAGTGAACAATCTCCCCAGATATAGCCTTGTAACATCAGTTTTAAATGATGGAATACTCTTGGTTTTAATCTTGTATCTCAGTACTGGATTACCTGAGAGAACACTTATCCTCAATTTAATAGCATTTCTGAATATGTACTTGAAATTTCAAGAACACTTCCAATGCCATATGATCACCTGGCAAAAGATGTGCTAAATTGCCTAGAGCTGTGATTTTTAGAGTCTGTCCTTATATGAATCTTTTAAGGCTACTTCTCTGCGGCATGCTTCAGTTGCTCAGAGTTTCTTTCAGGACAGCCAACTCAGAAATAATGTTCAGATACGTGGCACTCTCATAAAAGTTAATTTGTTGGATATTCAGTACATCTCTTAGTGATGTTTAAAGTCTTTTGTCTTCTTTAAACTAAGGCTCCTTCACTTATAAATGCATTATTTATCTCATTCAGCTTAAGCTTAAGCTTGTAAATTTTTAAAAGTAAATATGCTTTGTGTGACAGAGATCACTACACTTAGAGTTCATCATTTTCATCCCAGATCAACAGTTTCTTTTAGCATGTTTAGATGCAGTACAAGGACAGAGAGTTTCTCAGTTAAATGCCTGCCAGAGACAGAGCTTTTAGCTCCATGTGCAGGTGCTCTGTACACCTTAATGTAGCTGTGTAAATCTAAGATACATACATACACCTCAGAAAGATTTTTCCAGTGACTCTCCACCATATCTTCCTCCCCTGCTGGTTGCATCAGACTGTAAAGAGAGGTGCCAGGGGCTTTACCATCCTTTTCACCTAAAGAAAAGTATTGCTGGTATAACCCATTAATCCCTTAATACCTGTTTCCTGGACTGTGGGACTAGTAGAGAGAGAAACTACTGGTTGAATTTAAACATGAAAGGTTTGCAGCTTCCACCCAGTGATCATAAGGCTGACCTCATTGTCTTTGCCTACTGGGTCTTTTCAATACAGAGGTAGCAAGCTGATGGCAAAAAATGTAATGATTTAGAAACTGCTCGGCATTCCCATGCCACTTCAGTTCTCTCTTTGCACTATTACTCCCACCATCAGCACTTGCTGCAAGGATTTAGTCGCCTAAACTCTGGAGCAAAATCTGCAAGATGAATATACACCAAAGGGTAATAATGCAAACCTGAGCATATTCTGGTATTATTTTCATCACATCTAGTGACGTGTGCATATTAGGCAACATTTTTTTTTTTAGACTATATCAAATTTATTTGCTTCTTAAATTAAACACACCTATATTGCTACAACATTTATTGCCACTAGTACAACTTTTACCTGTAATGGAAAGGAAATAAACTGAAAAAATACAAATCAATGTTACAGTTTGAACCATAACATCAGAAACCTAGTATTTATACTAAGACAATAATTCTGCACAGCCCAGACAATACTGTTTGCATTAAGATTACTGAAAAGTAAAGTTCTTATGTCACTGCCAAATTTACTAATGTCCTTGGCCTTTCCAAACTAGTAGTCAGCTTATATTTGTAGCTATACACATGATCTGCAAAAAGGTTCAAGCAACCAGGGTAGTTCACTCTTCCAAAACTTAAGGACCCGCTTTCCTAAAGCAACGGTTTTTATTTTGCCACATACAGTGCTGTGGCTTTTCTTACATGCCTCTGAAGAGAACACTTTCAGGAAGTGTCTCTGCTATATGGGCTTAAAAGTTGTGGTAGCAATGAAAGACTTAGAGAATATCCTGAACAAACACAATCAAAAGCTACGAAGCAGTTTAGTGGAAAGTGCAGAATTTTCGAGGTTGCTAATGGCAGGAAGTAAATCCACTGTAAATGCAAATGTATTCTTTTTAGTAAAAATGTTAATAATGATTTGAACACCGAATGTCATGTTTTGACAATTTAAACAAAATATATTTCTGAATGAAAGAAACTGTATAAAGAACGTGAGCTCAAAGTTTGGTCAATGTGACAGACAATAATGCAGATGTCTTGTCTAATCTGGCACTCCTGCTAATGGTAGCTGTCTACCTACAGCAGGATACACTAGCTAAGATCTGCAACAGAATCAAGGACTCAACATGAACACGTTTTAGTCTATCTTGCACTCTAATATTCTTTATAAGGATCCATAAACGCTGTCAGTACTAAACCAGAGGTATCTGCCTGCTCTCACTTCACTGCCAAAAGGATACTACACACAAAGAAGCAATCACAGGAAAGCTGTTCTAAAAGTCAAGGACCTTGTAGCTTGGCTATTCTCAAAGCTGTGGTTATAATTAAAAATGCAGTTCCATTTTTCACTGAAGGGTCCCTGTTGTCTTACCAGGCATAATGGTCTTCTGGCAGTGGAAACACTTAGATGAATACTCATTAGAGTAGCATTCAGTACACAGCAAGATCTCATCTTTGGCAGCAAATGGTTTCTCCACCAGCGAACGACTGCATTTGGCACACTTGAAGCACCGCTCATGCCAGTGGCGGCCTTTGTAGGCCAGATCCTTGGAGAAAATAAGCCCATGATAATAAATACATTTCTT